>JAUCBJ010005808.1:0-55933 GCA_032718475.1 Nemertoderma westbladi | reverse complement strand
ATGTGTACTTTAGCGGACATAACTAGCGATTTTATGTCGCAATAAGCCAAAATCCTCTTGATACAGTGTAGTTACCATGACGACATCTAACAGCTGATATGTACGCGTGTAATTTTTCCTTTGTTTCTTTGTTCGGTCAACCAATCAGAGCGATTCTCATGTTATTTGTACAGAAACCTCCGGGAAATCGCGCAATGCATTACGGTTATGTTTACCTTTTTTCCTGATGCCAGAAGACCGGCTTTGGAATTTCTGTGTTTCAGGCTTTAGCCAAACATTAGTAGGCTTTGATCATAGAAACGTATAACTGTTATCATATCACATCTATCAAACGAATCACATTTGTCATATGGTCATATCTCATACAAACACCGCATTATTTTGCTGCTATTTACTGTCGGTTATTAATTATATCAGTTGATGGAATATTGTTATATTTGGATAATATCGATAAATAATCATAAAACTCCAATCTTCTTGATATACTGAAGGTAAGAGACCGGTTACATATAGCAATTGCGACTTACATTATATTGGTTTTGGAGTGAATCTAATGCTATTTTATAGGCATTACATGTGTCAGTTGCTGTTCTCTTTATATGTGACTAAAATTAGTGAAGGTCGGCAGATCGGGGTGCAGCATTGTGCGGTAGTGTGCATGAATGTGAAGATAACAAAGCATCTCCTAAAGAATGCGCTTTATACGTGAATCATTAGCCATCCCATTGTGTTTAGTGTAAGTCATAACTCTGTTTACATACTTAGAGCGCCACGTCCTAAAGGAACTGTTGATATTTTCCGAAAGTGAATAATATTTGTCAGAGATTATATATTAACGATCAGTCGAATAATACAGTAAGCCTACACCGCAATAAGGTCAGAGCTTCCGAATCCAGTCTCCCGGGTATATCCAGCGGGTGAATGGTCGCGCATAGACTGGCTTCGGCTAATGTAGTGTATCAAATACTCGGCATAGGCTAAAGTCGATTTATAACCTAGAAGACACCTAAATTTGGCAGGTTAAACTGCTAAAGGTCTGAAAGCGCGAACAGGCAGCCTTGAATAGGCTTTCCAGGATTTGGAAGTCACCGAAAAATAATCGGAAACTTAAGGTCCGATTATTTAGAGCAGCAGTAGTTCCAGTACTCCTCTATGGGAGTCCATGCTGGGCTCTAACTGCTGAGGACACCAGATCTCTGGATGGCACATTCACAAGAATGCTACGCCGGGTTCATTGTGTCAAGTACAATGCACACATCTCCAACCAGACACTATATAACATTGGAGGTGTCTCATTGGTTCCCCCAAGCTTGACACTAGAACAAAATCGCCTCCGCTTTGCAGGACATTGCTTTCGCCATGAGGACCATCCAGTGCATAATATTGTACTTTGGCAGCCCCATGGAGTGAATAAGCATGACTTTCTTGAGACGCATCTTAAAGGACACTGGCCTTGAAGATGCGGATGATCTAGCAAATGTCATGGGTAATAGGGAGTTGTGGCGGCGCAATTTTGTCGACAAGCCGGCACAGCATTCTTAAAAATGCAGCTGCAATGCAGCATGCCGATACTAGTAGTAGTAGTAGTAGTAGTAGGGACCATGGAGCCCATTTTGGCACTTAGAAGGATAATTGAAGAGTTATCAAAAAAGAAAGACAGGCAGGCATCTGGCTGTTATCTTTGTTGACTTCTTCAAGGCCTTTGTCAGTCTCTCGCTTACGTATGTTCAGCATACTTTCATTATATGGGATTCCTGATGAAATTATTGCAGCAATCAGATCAGTATACGATGGTTCGACAACATTTGTGTCTACTGTTGACGGTGACACAGAACCATTTGAAGTGTTATGGGGCATCCTCCAGGGGACACACTTGCACCATTCTTGTTTATAATTGTTGTTGACTATGTTCTACGCATGTCCTTAGATCATCATAATGATGATGGGGTGATGATAACTCCACCTACTGGCTCCAGAAGTCGAGGAAATCCTGCCAAGTACCTAACTGATCTAGACTTTGCTGATGACTTAGGAGTACTCTCAGAATCACTAGAGGAAGCCCAACGGCTCCTCAGCTCATTAGAACATGCTGCTTCTAGTGTTGGTCTTTTTATTAACTCCAGAAAGACCAAAATTTTGACAGTTAACTTTGAAAGTCCTCAGCAAGTCTCTGATCGGATGAGCATAAGCTCAAAAGATGGACTCCTCTATGGGAGTCCATGCTGGGCTCTAACTGCTGTGGACACCAAATCTCTGGATGGCACATTCACAAGAATGCTACGCCGGGTTCATTGTGTCAAGTACAATGCACACATCTCCAACCAGACACTATATAACATTCGAGGTGTCTCATTGGTTCCCCCAAGCTTGACACTAGAACAAAATCGCCTCCGCTTTGCAGGACATTGCTTTCGCCGTGAGGACCAGCCAGTGCATAATCTTGTACTTTGGCAGCCTCATGGAGTGAATAAGCATGGTGGACAGTCCATGACTTTCCTGAGACGCATCTTAAAGGACACTGGCCTTGAAGATGCGGATGATCTAGCAAATTTCATGGCTGATAGGGAGTTGTGGTGGTGCAATTTTGTCGATAAGCCTGCACAGCATTCTTAAAAATGCAGCTGCAATGCAGCATGCCGATCCTAGTAGTAGTAGTAGTAGTAGTATTGAGAACAACAGTCAAAAAGAGCTACCAACAGTCAGAAAAACTCACCAACAGTCAGAAAACAGTCCCAAATAGTCCACCAACAGTCAAGGGCTTCAAAAAAATTCCGATTATCTAAATGGGGTTCCTTAAATTAGAAATAATCAAAATTATATCAGCTGATATCCGTAACTAAGGAAATTATATCATTATGTACTGTACCGCACAGCAGTAGGCCTACCGAACTGATACAGTTGTTAGTTATCACAGTATGCTATTATTACCAGTATGGAATCCGGGAACAGCAAGGACGACATTGGTCTAGTTTAGTTTGCGGTACCGACACAGCACTGAGGATTAAATTGCGACAGACTGTTATTTGGTGTTGATGTGACAAGACGACTCATCTTAATATATGGCCGCTTAATAATTAATATAAAGTACTTTGTCCGTTACCGGTTGAGGGTTCAGATCCCTTTTCTTCTACCCTACCTCTGTACTGGTACTGATGGCCGCCACCGGTATAATCGCGGCCATATATATTAAGAAGGGTCGTCTGTCTCATCAACACCAAATAACAGTCTGTCACAATTTAATCCTCAGTGCTTTGACTTGTGTCGGTACCACAAACTAAACTAGACAAACGTCGTTCTTGCCGTTCCTGTGATAACAATTGTATTGGTTCGGTAGGCCTACTGCTGCACGGTACAGTACAGAATGATGTAATTTCCTTAGTTACGGATATCAGCTGATATGATTTTGATTATTTCGAATTTAAGAAACCCCATTTAGGTAATCGGAATTTTTTTTAAGCCCTTGACTGTTGGTAGACTATCTGGGACTGTTTTCTGACTGTTGGTGAGTTTTTCTTACTGTTCTGTAGGTCTTTTTGACTGTTCTCCTCAATACAACAGTATTGTCCTTAATTAGACCTCTCCAGATTTGGCTGAGTTATAACATTTAAAATTGAACACAACAGAAAGATAGAACAATAGAGACTCTGATTGAGTTAGTGGTACCTGTATGCTAAGCTTGCATACTTTCGCGGCTCGCCCCACATATATATTTATGTTAATTTGATTTTGTATATATATATATTATATTAGATTTTTACTTAGTTACGCCATTCTTACAGTATTTAAATAAATAAAAAACAAAAAATTTACTTCAGATTATAACTGCTAATTAGGCCTACAAATATTTTGGGAATTCTACTCATTTAAACTTTTACTCATTATGAACACAATTTGATTTATAGACGAGTCAGTCAGCGGTTCTCTATACTTATTTCTGACTTATCAACTTTCTCTTGTCGACAAGACTTTCTTCTCCATTGACCCTCTTCTCGGTGACATTTCCCAATCCATTTACACATTAGTAGATACTTTATTCCAGACCGAAAACCAGAAGAGAAATATATGTATATTAAAGGATTTAATCCACTGGATAAAAGCTTCAAATAATGAAAGATAATGGAAATCCAAGTATATGTTTGTTTAGTTTTATCGAACAATCGGAATAACTTGAAGTAATTGCGAACATGGTATGGGAGCCAGCAGAGCACGAAACAAACCAAAATTACAATCAACATCACAATAATGCGAATCCGTTCTCTTGTGTGAATCGTTTGTTTATTATGTTGCTTAATAGAGGAAGATTCTTTACTGAAATCCATTCTCAGGTTTCTATTAGAACGTATCAGTGTGATGCTGATTTTGATGTAGAGAAGAGACATAACAAAAACAGGAATAAAAAACAGAAACACACTTTCAAAAATATCAAGTGCTTTCTCTTCATTTGAATCCGTTATACATGATGTTACATTTTTAGCATAATATTGAACATCTAAATGTGATAATGCAAGGTAGGTGGTATTGACTAACAACGAAATGACCCATATAGTTACGGCTACACAACCAATTATTCGCGGCCAGAATTGTAGCTTTCTGATTAAAAACGGTTTTACAATAACTATATATCGATCAATGCAGATGGCAAGCATGAATAACACAGATGCATTGGAACTTGTAGCAGAAATATACCGCCTGATTCTGCACATGGTGTCTCCAAGAACCCATTCCGGGTATTGAGTTGAAAACCATGCAATGGTACGGACCCCAACATTAATCCCAACTAACAGATCTGAAAAGCACAAATTTGCCATGAATATGTTTGTTGGGTTTTGCATTTTTTTATTTGTAGCTATAACTAATAACAACAATAAGTTTCCAAAGATTATCACGGTAAATATTAATGGGCCAATAACAATGATAGTAATCTGAGTATTGTCATATTCCATCTTCACTTTAACTATCAATCTTCACTATAATTGAAATGTGATTAAAAGGGGTAGTGGATGCTGGTAGACCTGGTAGAGTGGAAAATATAAAATTACAAAATTACAAATATGTTACGTATGAAGTATTTGTATTATTATATATGTTAGGTAAACTATAAATGAGGGGACTATAGTATATCATATTTATGGTGCAATGATGTATCTTTGATATGCAGTACATTGTCAGTATGTGTGTATGATATCAGTCAGTCAGTCTCAAAGGGAATAAATATTAAAGTCCTATCTATTTCATCTCCATTATTAAGGGGGGGGGGGGGGGGGGGGGGGGGGGGGTAGTGCAATCACGTTTTATAGGATCCTTATGTAATCAAGTTTTATCACCGTTTCTAAACCAGAATTTAATGGTGAACTTGGTGATGGAAACCGTTCTCAAAAATTCTTAGCAGTTTTTGAATTACAGTTAATTTAGTAACAAACAGTAAGCGAACCAGGTGCGATACGAACTTATTACTACGAAATATGAATATTAGTTATTATAGTCCCCTAATCCCCTAATTTCAATAAGTGCCTAATCAATAGAAAGAGGTACATTTTATCCATATTTTTCTTCATTTCTAATTATTAAATAACAATATTATTACTGTACTAAATAATATGTAGAACACATATTGTGTACTGCAGTATAAGTACTGTATGTTAATGGCAAATGTGTTGATATGGCAGAATTTTTACGAATTTTCTCAATGTGGAACTAATTGTGTGTTACTCCAACACTAGCACGCCAGTGAAGCTACTGATAAGACTGGACGGTCAGGGCCCTAAACCGATTAGGTTCTCTGTTCGCAGAACACCGAACACTATTCCGGCCACGGAACTAGTCCAGCAGAATGCCTTTATAGAATCCTGGGATTTGGGGGACGAGAGGATCTCAGCAACTAAGCGAAAACGAACAATAGGATGTTCCTAGACCCCCCCCCCCCCCCCAAAAATTTATCCAGAAGACTTTTCGCCATACATAATGTGTTAAAAAAGTCTACGGTTCTCCGGCTAGGGCCAATTTGAGTCAAAAAGTCCGCTTCCCTAGCAACCACGTTGCTATGGAGCTACAGCCAAAACGGCTAATGCTACGGAGTTGGGACCGGCGCCAATCGATAGGCAGCATATGGGTTTACATTCAAGGAGCTTTTTTTGGAGGTGTCAGATCATGATCTTGACCATGATCAGCAAAGATCAGTTTTGATCAGCAATCGGACACTCAAGGCTTGCTCCAATCGAAAAACTTAACATTACAAAAAGATTCAGCGACCCCACATTAGTCATGATTCCCGTTAAAAGATTTTAAAAAAAGTGAATTCTTCCCGGTCAAAACGCAAGATCATGATCGCGCAAAGATCGGACTTCGTAAAATCGTAACTAAGCATTTTGGATATAAACAATTACTGTAGGAAACGTTCAGAACACCGCCCTGAGTCGATTAAAAAAAAAATTGGCTCGATCGGACAACTGGTTCTCGAGATCTGATACCTGATCATTAAAGATCAGATTTTTTAGTTTTTTTGGATGTTCTCGAAAACTTTGTTTGAGACCCCCGATTTTTTTTTTACGAATCGACTTCTATGGTGAAGGGGCAACTTTTGAGCATTTCGAAATTTTCAAAAAACGATTTGATCAGGCCGCGATCAGAAAAGATCGTGTTTTTGGTTTTATTTCAAAGACCAAGTCCTGGGAGTTCACCGTATGGAAAAACTTAACATCACAAAAAGATTCCTCACCATCGAATTATGGGGGGTAGCCAAAATTTGGGCATAAAAAAGTTCAAGTCTAGTGGGTCAAAACTCAAGATCATGATCGCGAAAAGATCAGTATATTTAAAATCGAATCTAAGCATTTTTCTAATAAACATTCATTGTAAGAAATGTTCAATGGTCTATTCTGAGTTGATTAAAAAAAAATTGGCTCGATCGGACAACCGGTTCTCGAGATCTGATACCTGATCATAAAAGATCGTGTTTTTCGGTTTTTCCCGATTTTCTCGAAAACTTTGTTTGAGACCCCCGATTTTTTTTTTACTAATCGACTTCTATTAAGAAGGGGCAACTTTTAAGCATTTCGAAATTTTTAAAAAGCGATTTGATCAGGCCATGATCACGAAAGATCATGTTTTCGGTTTTATTTCGAAGACCAAGTCCTGTGAGTTCACCGTATGAAAAAACTTAACATTACAAAAAGATTCCTCACCCTCGAATTAGGGGGGGTAGCCAAAATTTGACCATAAAAAAGTTCAATTCTAGGGGGTCAAAAGATCATGATCGCGAAATGATCATTTTTTTCGAAATTACTTCTGAGCATTTTGGGGCAAAACTTTCAAACTAAAAAACATTCAATGGAGTGTTCTAAGTAGATTAAAAAAAATTTCGACTCAATAGGCCTACCGGTACCGGAGATATAGTCGTCCAAAGTCTGCTTCCGGTAATTCGAAAATATTTCGAAAACGCTTGATCGAATTTTTTCCTTGAAAATATGTGAATGTACAGTTAGTGGACCCGCATTTAACGATATATCACAATCCATATTTCGGATGACAGGTACCGGTGAAATCAGACTTTACCGAAAAAAATTCAAATTTTAGCTACTCATGTCTGACTATCTCGAAAACTATAATAGGTATGGAAATACTTTCACTGCAAGAAATGTTCACCTATCCAATGCGCTTCTAACTCTGTGCTCGGATTTTGCATAGTGTCAAAACCTACAACTTAACCCCCCCAGCGGAGGGAACGGAGTGACCGGAGCGCCAGTACTATCTTTCATTATTATGAAGTAATAAGGGCGGTGGGTGGGGTAGGTGGTGAACACTATTTATAGGGTGGAGGGAGGGTCTAGTATATTACTTTAGGATATTTGATTTCTTTGCAATATAGTTTAGCTGCCTCAGTCTTATTTGTAATATGTTATACATTATACCAAATTATATCAAGTTTTAATATCTACATTGTCTACCTGTAGGAGAAATATACAATGTAGGGCTCATAATATATTTATAAATAGATTTAGTATATTTACATTGTATAACAGAGTTAATTAATACTATTACGGTATTATACTAAAGACACCGCTTTGATATATCTGATCAAATGGCAATTTGTGGTAAATTATTTATTTCACTATCTTGGGTATATCATTCAATTTCTAAAACTATAATAATAAACATTTACTTCACTTCTTGTTTACTCGCATGGATATATTGATATAAAACACTTCAGCATAATATCTTATAGGGCCAAACGCAGATTAATCGGAATAATATGTTTAATTATTATTACAATTGGCACATTGAAGTAAGTAGTACATGAGTTTGATAAAATAATTATGAATCTGTATCTCATTCTACTTTGTCTATATGATTATGTTATATAATAATGTTACTTTATCACTTTGGTTTAAACCGATCTCCTTTACTATTACTTACTACTTATATACTACTACTACTACTACTATTACTACTACTACTACTCACTACTACAGAGTTATATATTATAAGAGGAGGGGGTTCGTGATTATTAGTTATTATACAAGTGCCCCTCGGCTATAGAGAGTCCACCCTCGGTTGCTTACTGGATAAATATGGGAGGTTTTCTAATGGGCTTCAGAACCTGCTTTCTAATACACTGGTATATAATGCATTAATGAAATACACTGGTATATAATGCATTAATGAACAATGTGATACATTAATATACACTTACACTACAATAATAATTAAGTTATCAGTATAAGTTATATTTACATTTTCAATGCAAATAGATAGTATATTGATACAACCATTAGCCTTTACCACCATTAGAATTAGATACACCCCATTAGCAATTCGATTAAAATAGTCACCTTTGTACGATAGTTTAAAATACTCGAGTATTTTCGATATAAACAAGGCCATAACGATTAAACATTGATTATAGGGGTTTAGGATCTGTTATAATGTTAAACAATGCTAGTCCAGCGAGATAAACATGGCATTTTTGTATTGACCAATAAATAGCTAGTGATTCTAGTTCGACCATTGCATTCGTCTCAGGTTCTTTAGGAATCTGCTCCCACATTGTATCAATCGCCACTCTATCTATCCACTCTTTATCAAAGCCACTCTATCACACATCTATTTGGAGTTGTAACTCCCGCACCGGCAGTTGCTACTGCAACAGCCACCTCAAGGTCATGTTGTGCCTTTGTAAATGCTTCATATTCACCTAGTTTTTCCTAGGTCTCGACGAATACATCCTCAAATTTCTCTAAGTTGTTGTCTCCGTCGTTGGCGTCAGCCTCGGATTTCGGATTGTGACATAACACTATGTTTTATCCAATCTGCAATACGTATCTGTGTTTGTGTTGGAAAGGAACGTTCTGCTGGGTCCATATTTTCGTAATTAACGATAACGGTTTGACCCGCTCGTTTTGCTTTTGTAACTGCAGATTTATATAATATTATTATTTATATAATGTATAGTCATTGATATAGTCATTTCAAAGGTAGGATAGGAAACCATAAATCTCAGATCACAAACAGAAAGAAACCGAGTTGTAGAATTGATACACATTTCACCGAATTAGAAGACCATTCGTTTGCAGAATTTAGGATCACACCAATTGAAACAGTTACAGCGAGTACAAAGGACTTAAAGACAAAACTAAGAAAAAGGAAGGGATACTGGCAATGTCAACTGAAAACTTTAGAACATACGGGATGAACTCAATAAATGAAGCAGTTGTTAACTCATACGGTCTACAAGCCTTAGATCCATCTTAGAGACAACATTTTAAATATAATATAAATTTAAAATGTGTAGTTTCTTAGACACAAACTTTATTACTATAATTTAGCTACAATAATAAGACAGGGGGGGAAACTCGACGCAAAACCCGCCTTGGTGAATTAAAATCCCGCCTTAATGTTAAATCCTCAATTTAGGGAAAGGAGAAGGTTACAGTGGCACGTAATTTTAACCAAAACAATAAACTAAACACTATAGAACAGGTTACAGTTTTCTTTTTGAGAGTAATCATCTGTTATTTGCGTCGAATTTCCCCTGGAGAGGGATGAATTTTTATTGCATAGAGTTTCCCCCCTATCTGACAATAATAGCATGATTAAAAGTAATTCAACTCGAAAATTTGCGAAATAAATATATCTTTTTTAAAACAGCGGGATATTGGATATTCTTTAATATTTACTTATAATTATTATTTATTACTTTATTATTTTATTATTATTAATATATCGTCCCTTTCATTTTCAAACAACTTAAATAACAAAATTGACTTTTCCTGTAAGACGGCATTTTTGAGATTTTTTTTTTAGAGCATTTTTTAAGAGCACGCATAGTCCATGTGACACTGTATTAAAGAAGAGCAAAGTAACTTGCGGGAGTCGGTGTTTAAACTATTTTGTATTTCTGTATAGAAACCTAAGCCTACTATTAACTTTCGAGAAAATATTTTCACTGTGCTTTCTCCTGATAAGCAGTTATCCAATGTGGCGCCTAAATATTTAACTTCCTTTTTATTTTCAATCTTATGTCCATTACTAGTGACTTCAAACTGAGTTACCTTCTTTAACTTTCTTTTGGAACCAAACAAAATACTTTAAGTCTTACCGTAGTGAATGGATAGCTTATTATCAACCAACCACTCATTTCAGGATTCTAGAACTGCACTTAACTTTTGGGAAATATGGATAGGATCTTTATGAGAGAAAATAAGAGCACTGTCGTCGGCATATAAAATGAGTTTAAAATCGGGATCTATACTACATATCATATCATTTACATAGCATACAAAAAGCAGAGGACCTAATATACTACCTTGCGGTACACTACAGGTAATCTCTTGTACAGTAGACTGCGATTTACTAATGACTACAGTTTGACCTCAATTCAATTTAATTGTTTTCAATTTAATTTACATTTTTTACATTTCTCACGTAAGCACAAACCATAGCACAGTTTAGACTAGGCCATAGCTCTACAGAGCTAGTGCGGCCAAATTATAACAGGTGATGAAATGTAAATATTTCAGTATTAATGTAATTTTAGATGTAATTATAACGGTAGATGACAGGAGGAGGATGTAGTGGGGAATATAGGGGGGGGGGGGGGGGGGGGGCAAAGGGGTGGATTTACTAATCAGAGACATGAAGGGCGACGGCGAACACGAAATGGGGACGATGGGCTTTCACTGCGTCATAGCCTCTGTCTGACAGGTATGACTTGAACCAGTCTATAGAACCTACACCCATCAGGCCTAACTTACCAAGCAGAATTTCGTGATCTACAGTATCGAAAGCCTTTTGTAGGTCCAACATTACCATACCAGTATATAAACCCTTTGCGTTATTACATCTAATTGTATCAGTTAAGTTAATAAGGCAGGTGTCTGTAGAATATGATTTACGAAAACCGGACTGAAGTTCATAGATCAGATTTAGCCTACTAAGATGTGCTTCCAGCTGTAGAAAAACTGAACGTTCTAGAATTTTAGATACAATACTTAAGATACTAACAGGTCTGTAATTACAGGGTTCTACTTTACTAATCTTTTTATACAGACGAACAACCTTAGCTAATTTCAGTTCGTCTGGTACTACATTATCTACGATAGAGTAATTAATAATAAAAGTAATAGGCACTTTAAGGGGGGGTATAGTAATTTTACAACGATTTGGTAGGTTTATATATTTCGCGTGTAACTTTTGAAGATATGAATGCTTTTTCTTGAATATAGTCCCATTTCAAAGCTAAAAGATGGGTCATCAACTTAACAAAAAAAATCCACAATAATTAACGTAATTAGCTTAATTATGCATAAATTAACATAATTAATGAGGACAAATTACGAAAAGGTAGAAACACGATTTCTCATTTAGTTCTCAATGCATTTTTAAAATTATTTTTTTGTTTTAATGAGAATTATACCCGCATCAAAGTGAACGAGCAAAATTTCGCCAAGCCGTTTTCAGATTTAAAATCATCATAAAATTCTGCACTTGATGAAATTATAAAAAAAAATCAAATTTTTTGACCAAAATTACTATACCCCCCCCCCCCCCCCCCCCCCCCCCTTAAGTACTTCAGCACCATCCTTAAGAAAACGGGCAGGTATTAGGTCTAGACCGGTACTTTTTGAGGCTGAGAGGCTAAGTAGATTTTAAAAAAAAATCCTCAGCAACGGGTTTTAAAAATAACTTTTCTGAATTTTGTAACTTTTCTAAATAAAAATTATTTAGAGTTTCGGACCCTATACTACTGTATATTTATTACTTGATAACGGTAACTTCTTAACTAAATTAGAGGCAACATTAGTAAAATAATTATTAAATAAATTACTAACTAGAGTATGATCATGAATCAGCTCACCGTTATCTTGCAGAACAATATTCGATTTAGATATAAGGTTTTTATAACCTAAAGATTTTAGGGTAGACCATAGACTTTTAGGATTATCTTTATTCTCACTTATTTTGTTGTACAAATATTCAGATTTAGCTTTTTTTATTTCCCGTTGGACAAGGTTTCTATATTTGCAGTAATTATTATAATCAGCTAAAACACGGTATTTCCTAAATTTATATTTATATTTATATTTATATTATTAT
Organism: Nemertoderma westbladi; assembly: GCA_032718475.1. Taxonomy (NCBI): domain Eukaryota; kingdom Metazoa; phylum Xenacoelomorpha; order Nemertodermatida; family Nemertodermatidae; genus Nemertoderma; species Nemertoderma westbladi. The sequence goes on along the minus strand of JAUCBJ010005808.1, from coordinate 43,342 downwards.
TATTTTTTTTTTTTTATTTTTAGTTATCTCTTCCTCTGATATTACTAAGAATACCCGAGCTCATCCAGGGCTCAGTGCGTTGTTTAAGACTAATTTATTTAATTGGTACTACAGTATTAAGTGCCTTATGATTCTAATTTTGTTTGCAAGTAATATTCCAAGATTTCAGTCTTTTTTACTTTTAAATGCATTAAATATAACGATTTTAACAAAAATAGTTATAGTATTGGAATTATGTCACATATTTGGTAGGAAACTATGTATAGGGATATAGGTTGTTTCAAAAAAATTATTAGATTTTTTACAATGATTACTCAAAAAACATTAAAACCCTTAACCTTTTATATTAAACCATGTAAATAATTTGCAACGAAGTACTGTAGCTGTGAAAGTATGCTTGAAAAAAAACAAGAGTCAAGTGCTTGAAATGGATCGGAAAAAAAATGACATATATACATTAGGGTGTATCATAAAACCATATTTTTCAAAACAATTGTTATGGGTACCTAAAATATATTGCAGGACCTGGAATTGAACATAAATCAACAAGAATTACTTCAAGTAGTGCTTGCCTTTGCTTGCTTGCCACTGCTCAACCGAAAAATTATATTTATCGATAGAATTGAAATAAGAAAAAAACATGAGAGCATTTGATAGTAATTTATTACCAACAAACATAATTATTACAATTCACATAATCACAAAATCAGACAATTTGTGATGTCTCTGTTGAATTAGAAAAACCTACTAAGAAATCTTAATATGTCTCAGCACATTAGATTTTCCAATCTTTCTTCGAGCCAAAGGAAGGGACAAGGCCTCTCGACATCAACGTTGCTCTGATAATCCATCCCGTCTCAATTCTCCGTACATGGACTTTGATGCTTCTGTTACAAGTTTTACATGTCTTTCGACGGCTTGAGTATGACAAGGCCATGACTCAAAGTTGAATGATGTATTACCGTCCAGTGCTCCTTTGATCTCATCATCAGTATATTCTCGGGTAACTGGAGGTTCAAGTCTCAGAAAGTGACTCCAATCTAGCAAACCATAATACTCATTTGCATCGAGCTCTAACTGGGGTAAATGAAAAGTACGAACATCAGATTCAATAGATCTAGCCTCACTTCTGGCCACCATGATTTTCCTAACACCAAGATCTCTTACTGCTTGACTTTCATCTTTGAGCATAGCTAAGATAATATTTTCAGGATGAGCAAAATATCCGTTTCTCCGTATAACAGGATCTTTACCCGTTGGTCACATTTCCGAGAAAGCTGGATTAATAAGAAGAAATGCTTGGACCCATTCCATGATTCTGGATTTCTCTTCACATTAAACCAAACAGGAGCAAAACTTGCATTATGTATTGAGCGATAGTTAAAAGTTCATCAGATGGATGTTTGTAGCAACATAGAGCCGTAGAATTCTGTTAGCTATTGTTAGCCATCTGGAGTGGCTGAGATTGCCAGGGAATTTAGAAGCCAATTCAGGACTTATAGATCCACTTTGTACAGCTAAACATATCTCATACAAGTATCGTTGATCTTTACTAATGTCGTCAAAATTTGAGAAATTAGACAAATTCCCCTGAATGATTGTAAACTTAGTAACTGGAAGAATCTCACATTTAGAAGTGGAGTGTAGTTTCGATCCGACTTAGGAGGATCAAATATAACAGAAGGATCAATTTCTTCATCTGCAGATACTTCAGAAGATCGATTTCTTTATCTATGCTGCAACATGGAGCTTCATCTTGTCGAAAAGTCTTTGCATTAGACTTCAATTTTCTGTCAATTCGTCGCTTTAACTGATCGGTTGTCTTATGGTCAACTCTTCCTATTATCATTCGCCTTGAAGACCTTTGGTCAACCAGAAAATTCCACTCTATCACCGGTACCTTCATTTCTCGGGGACAACTACAACTCAAAAGATCTTCACAATGACAAGTACAAATGTCAAATAGTTTAAGGCTCTCTTCTACAAGTTCATCAATTCTGCTCTGGCGAATAGATCCGATCTTCTTTAGAACAGCACGCAGGAAAAGCACGCAACTGTTCCCTTTTCTTTTCAAGTTTACCAATAGTGGTTCGAGAATCCGTAATTGGAATGCTTGCTTTCTTCCAAATGGCGTTCAACTTATCAGCAACCTGCTTAAAAAGTTCTCTACTGGGGCGATTAGATGATCCTTCTTGCTGCAATTTATTGTAAAATCGCATAGTATCACCCACAGTTGGTAAAATGTTCTCAGGCAGATCGGTTGGAGTACCATATATGGAGCAGGATTTGTAAATTTCTCCAACTGAGGCTCGGGTCTCCATTATTTTTTTTGCATAGGCCTAGCAAATTACAAGGTTAATACTATAACATAGATACGGTTCCTGAAATAGAAATTTAGCCTACTGACACTGAGCTACTGTAAAATCGGCATAGCAAAACAAATAAAATGCAACACGACAAGTACTGCAGACATGACATTAACTTAGTCACAAAAGCTAATTTTCAATGTCCCTCCAGTATATTTGCATAAAATTTAATGCTATGGCCTTTGGTTTAATGTAAGATACACTGGAACTAATAATAATGCTAACACATATAATTGCAATCAGAAAAGTGAATCAATGTTACTCAAGTAAAATTGTCAGTTCATGTATTAATGAACCAAAACCATTAATTTCTTTGTACTGATACTTATCAATTGCATTACGTTTTTCCACGAGCTAATCTAATCAGACTCGCATTTTACCGCAGGAATATGTTGATTGGAGGTTCTAGTTCGCCTATATTTCATTTTTCTCACTTAGGGCACAGTGCTAGAAGACTGGTAGTGAGTGGGGATAAAAATACTACATGCTATATCCCCAGGAAATTTGTGCGGCGAACTTAAAATCCCCAGATAATGGAGAATTTGACATCGCATCAGGCAGGTAATGGTATAATTTTTTTGGAAAAAAATTTTGTCATGAGATCTAAAACACAAATAGACAATATTTTGTTACTACCCATTAAAAAAATGATGACATCAATACACCCTAATATACATATACATTTAATGTCTATACAGTATATACAATGCTATAAAAAAAAATAAATAAAAAAAAATAAAAAATTAAAACCCTTAAGAAAAATTTGATTAAGTTTTAAAAATGTAAATCAAATCTCCCTCTATCATAATAAACAACAATTCTACCTCTAGATTCGTTGTTTCCAATTTTATATCAACTTTTCCCGGGCTTACCCTATTTATAATAGTAAAATGTGTTATATAGGTTGTTTAAAAAATATATATTTGCGAAACTGGCATATAGGTGGTTTCAAAACGATAAATATCTCAGTTATACGTGGGAGTATGGCCTTCTAAGTGAGTTAATCGGATTCAGAATACATTTTAACATTAAAGAAATGCAGCAATCTCCATTTCGGCAAAAATGGCATATAGGTGGTTTCAAAATGAAAGGGACGATATATTCATTTTATATAACAATGATAATTAGTATCACACAGGCCCCTGTCTCCTACAACAATATACAGCACAACAGTTCATAACAATCACGTTCCATCATTTGCTTAGATTTAGTTTTCCTCTACAGAGCGGAATTTTTTTGTTTTTGGTAACTCAAAGTGTCCGAGTCCAAATATGGTTATAGTTGTTTCACCAGAGTGTTAGGTGGTATAATTTTGCATTAAAGCGAACATGTTAGTGCACGTTCGTCTTCTTTTGCATCCCTTCCAATAACAGCATTATAGCAGTTTGTCTTCGTCGGGATATATTGATGTTCAAACGGGCCGATAATAACACATCATAGAGGGGTGCATTTAACATGTGGCCGGTGTTCCTGAGCGATTTTGGTATCACCCCATATTCCATTCAACACGGTGTGAAAAATAGGATAGTTGATAACAATAAGGATTGACACTTTGACGATATACATTTTCATATCAAATGTCTTTCTATCTTTTAGATATCCTAGTCTTTCTATCGGCAAATCTGATGAGGGATTATAGTTGATAACCAACCCCTCAAATACAATAATGTTTTGCAAGAGGTATGGTTCGTCTTCATTGTTATCGACTAGAGAGGACTTATATCACATGTTATTCTCTAGGTGTGTTGAATATTTTCGTGTTGTGGTATAGTTTTCAACTAAATGTTTGACATCAGAAATTATATTCATTTTTGGCTATAGGCTTAAGAATCTGTTGTAGCACTGGCCACTAGCAATGCAACATAGCACTGATTTTTTGTGATATTGAGAAATATTTAAATTCATCGTGAATAGGGCTGGGCAATGTGGGCAACCAGTTACTTTGTTGTATTTTGATGTATTTGGTAATAGTATTTTGTCAATTTACTTTAGTTTTGTGTTTAAATCTTCTCTAAAAAATAATGAACGTCTGTTTATTGTTTATTTGTTTGTTTGTTTGTCAGCTGAAGTTGATAATAATTTATTAATGCGGGAATAGTTAATAATAATCTGTAACTGCATTTGTTTATTGCGTAATCTGGTCGAAATTTTTTTTCATTTCTTCAACGTTTAACAAACGTCTGATTGGCTGTTGTTATCTCCAATAATGCCGAAGCCAATAATTATCCCTTTACTGGCTATAATAAGTAGTCCGACTATACAGACACCCCACACCCCAACCATTGGATTTACTTGCTACCTCAGCTAGCTGGAGTTCAATTATTATAATAAGATAACGTTGCTACGATACGGAGAAAAATCATTCCCCATTCAATAACATGGGGCAGATTGGAGGCTGCTTGAGTGAATATTACATACACTATTTAATTTTTAATCAATAAATAACCATAAATCCTTATTTTAAACACTCAAATAAAATAGAAACTTTGTGAGAATGGGACACGGCGAATCGACCAGAAAACTCTTACCGTTATAAATAACTATAGAGCAACTTGGTAAAGGGTGCAAAGTAAAGGGAGTGGTGGGTGGAGACTGGTGGCGGCTAGCTACCGAGCTAGCTAAACATCGAGGTCAGCCCTACAAGGAAAATATATGACAAGACACTACCTATTATAAACAGGGGACTTCACACCTGCTGAACTCCAAAGAAGCATTAAAAGCATGTCCAATAATAAAGCGAGTGGATTAGATAAAATCCCAGCGGAGGTATGGAAAACCGGAGTGCTAAACAGACCATTATTGAATGTTTGCAACCGGATGTTAAAAGGAGAAAAGCCACCACCAATTTGGACTAAAGGTCAACTAAAGCCTCTCCCCAAGAAAGGAGACCTCGGCATACCAACAAACTATCGTGGGATCTGTCTGCTTGTGGTAGCTGCCAAGATATACAATAAAATGATTCTATATAGGATTAGGCCTCACATAGAGAAACTACTGCGTAAGAGCCAAAACGGATTTCGACCAAGTAGATCAACAATAGCTCAGATACTTGCACTACGGAGACTGATTGAAGGAATTAAGTCAAAGAATCTCCCCGCAGTCATGACTTTTGTGGACTTCAAGAAGGCATTCGACTCCATCCATAGAGGTAAAATTCTTGAAATCCTAAGAGCTTATGGAATACCAGAAGTAATTGTTGCTGGCATTAGATTGTTATATCCAATAGAAGCGCAGGTACTCTCACCAGATGGTGAAACTGAGTTTTTCTCAATCCTGGCTGGCGTACTGCAAGGTGACACATTAGCACCATTACTATTTGTAATTGTGCTGGATTACGCAATGAGGACGGCCACAAAGGGTGAAGATCTGGGATTCACACTTCAAGAACGCAGAAGTAGTAGATATCCGGCAACTACAGTCACAGACACCGACTTTGCGGATGACATCGCCCTGCTCTCTAATGCGCTAGCAGAAGCACAGCTTCTACTAAATAAAGTGGAGAGGGCTGCTAAGGGGGTTGGATTGCATATAAATGCTACAAAGACCGAATTCATGAACTTTAATGTTAATGGAAACTTGACAAAAGCAAACAAAAATCGGTCAATGACTTCCAGTACCTTGGATCATGGATAGAGAGTAGCAAAAAGGACATAGAAGTTAGGAAAGCAAAGGCTTGGGTAGCTCTATCAAAAATGGATACCATCTGGAAATCAGATCTCTCCAGGCACCTGAAGACTAAGTTCTTTCGAGCCACAGTGGAAAGTGTATTTTTATACGGGGGTGAGACCTGGACACTGACTAAATCACTTGAACAACGAATTGATGGTTGCTACACAAGACTACTAAGGGCAGCCCTAAACATCAGCTGGAGACAACACATGACAAACGCCGAACTTTATGGTACAATACCACCTGTATCAACCACCCTCCGTGAACGCAAATTAAGATTCAGTGGGCACTGCTGGCGAAGTAAAGACGAGGTCATACCAGATCTACTTCTCTGGCAACCAACTCATGGAAAGCGTAGTCGTGGACGACCGGCCATAACATATATAGATCAACTTGAAAGGGATACTGAACTTGGGAGAAACGAAATTGCGACAACTATGGAGAATCGGGAAGCCTGGAAGGATCTCATTTCCACTGTCCAAGTTCGCTCGACCTAGTAGTAGTAGAATCGGGAAATTAGCGGGTAATGAGTTTGTTAGTATCCAAGAAGAAGATCCTGCTATATATCTCTAGAGTTGATTGTTGGACATCCATATCGACCGCATTAACTCGCTTAGAAGTCGCCGTTTTCTGCAGTTATCCTCCTCCCGTTGTTTGTTTCCTCTGTATCTTGAAGCCACCGCACTAAGTCTCGTGCTGCGCGACGGCCCCACGAACGTGTATACTTAATGGTATGGATCCCCCCAGAAGTCATATCTACCTTCAGTGTGTTCAGTCATTGGATGGCCTGATTGGTCACGAAGAAGACTTCTGCTACATAGATAGGTTCTTGGATTGTAACATCTGATGAAGTCATCCGAATACAAAAGGACAAAGCATTATCGGCATTATCAGCATTAAATAATTAAATCAAGAGTAAATCAATTACATGTAATCAAACCTTCTATAAACAAACGCGTCTACTAACGCATGAACTGTCTATCTCCTTAATGGCTTACTTCCAATCTTACTACAAAAACATTCACCGTAACGTGAGGATTGAACTCGTTACCTAGAGATTCCAGGTCCCACGCTCTCCCAACTGATCCAATCCGCGCTGAATCAAGCCTTAAAACCAAAACCCAAGTGGGAATTAACAACAACAACTGAGTGAATCCTAGAGGTCTAGCTACGTGGACCTAAAAATAAGTTTATTCAGGGAGCAACAGTAGTGCCTTCTTAGCTGCTAAACGGCATAAAATACAATGACATTGTTACAGTCAGTTACCTAAGTGAGACGAAACGTTGTTGTCAGCCAATGACATGCGTGGAATGCCTGCTGACAGAGATAAGTGTTAATAATGTAGATGAATTGGCGAAAATACATAGCTGATCAGAACTATGGAGTGGGGGGGGGGGGGGGGGGGGGTGTTGGCCCTAAATTACGAAACAATATTCCGGGACATATGACATGGACATGGACATAGAGTTTGATAAAATATTTTTTTTTCTCTGTAATAGTTTATAACTAAGTAGTTTAATTGTTTAACCACCAAACTGGTAAAGTTTATATTAGAATCAAATAGATGGGGATTAAGAAATAAAGGCGAACACCCAGTAATTATTATTAAGGACTTGAATTAATTTTTCCCACTATTTAGGGTTAATCTAATATGGCTTCATATTATAGTTTTGTGATCAATAATATATTTATATTGAATTACAATTGCTGAAAACTAAGTGTATATCATATCATTTTAATGTATAAAAAACGCATAATTAAAAGTGAAACAGACAATATGTTTTAAGATTAATTCAAATAAAAACAGTTGTTTATAAAATATGACGCCAGAAATGAAAGCATTTAGTAATGAACCAGTTTAATCCCTGTGTTAGCAGCTATACTGTAATCTATCCATTATTTCACTTATTGTTTTGGTTAGAACGACATTCACTGTAACCTGATGTTTTATTTCAATTTGTTTAATTAAAAAACAAAGTTGTAATTTAATTCATCAGGTGTTGTTAACTGGTTTTTTTCCTACCGACATTCGGCTAATTCAACCCAAATAACTATAACTAAAAATCGTTCAATTTATAAAATTCAATTAATTAGCTAAAATTATTATTCGGCGTATTTATATAGTGATATACAGTAGGTAGTCAAAATAAAAGGTCAAATAGGTGAATAATTATAATATAAATCTGTGTTAAATGGTAAAGGAAGATGTAATTTGAATCGGGGAAATATGAACACAAGCTGAAAATGATTAATAGAACGTAAAGCGGATGATAATTAAAAAATATAAATTACACAATCACATAAAGTGCAACTTATTGGGAAAATATTATGAGTTATATATATAAATAGGTCTAGAAATATACTAAATATAAATATCTAGTGTTTTATAATAAATAACAGTGAAAAAAAATTACTGAAAGCATCAAATGCAATTATAATTATTAACTTCGATCATATATTCTAGAACTTTATAATATATCAATAAAGATCCTGTACAGTATACAGCTGGACTGGGTAATTAAGTCACATGCTAATCTACCTGCTCCAAGTGCACCAATTATCCATGGCGTAAATCATCGCATGAAAAGCATCTTAACACGTATAAATTCAACCGTCATATAAACTCTAACTTTATATACATTCTCTATAGTTATAGAACTGAGTTTTACAATCAAAAGATATAATATAAATCAAAAATATAATCATAATATAATTGTAATTAGAATATATAAGAAATATGTCGATATGTTATAAACAATTAATTATATTTATTGATTTACATTAAAATACAATATGCAAAGAGCAATGCGACGTTTTTAGTTTGCTAAGCAACGCCCATCGGTTTTAAAATATTTTAAAATATTACAATTTTAATACAAATAAATAAATAGTAAAACAATATTATATTAAATATAAATGAATTGAATATAAATTAATAATAATTGTCTATTTTTTATGAATTTATAATTTGCATGGTTGGATATAAAATTATTAGATATTAGATATTTATATTAGAAACAGGCCAGAAAAAATTCAGTTATTTTGATTCACCAACAGTTTGTTTTAAATATTTTACAATTAAACGAAGACGGTCATATGAATGTTATCAAATACACAAATAATAATATCGATTTAACTAAATCATTAAACTTACGGTAGGAAGTCAAGTTGCAGGTTTAATTAATTAGGCTTACAAAGTAGTTCAATAAGTCTGTATAGCAACCTATAGGAGTCCCTAGTAACCTATATATAGCGGTCCGTAGTAACCGATGGGATTGCATAGCAACAACGACTATTAGAATAACAAGATGATTACTTGTAGAAATCAACCGCTGTTTCTATGCCAAAAACCAATACAGGTTGCCTAGCAACCACACCATAATCTAGCAACCGATATAGATCGCCTAGCAACCGATATCGAGTACATAGGTTATCTAGAAACCATTATATGTTGCTTTAATAGCAACAAATATAGATTGCCTTCAGCAACAACAACTGTGTGTCACCTAGCAACCGATAAAGATTGTGTAGCAACCGATATACATGGCCTAGAATGAATAATGTGTCAAACGTAGCAACCTATATATATTGCTTGACAACATATATAAATTACCCAGCAACACATTATGTGTAACCATGACTACCTCGATAACAGCGGATTCTCTACAACTTGCCGGCCTTGGCGTCCATTATCAACGCCCACACAGCGAAAATAAACTCGTCGGGGAAATAAAACACCGACAGGGACTGGTCCATCTCGCTGGCGAACCCGTCCGGGTCGGCCTTACTCACTCCGATATCGAGGATAGACTGGGAGAGATCGAGATCGCGGATTCCAACGAACGCCTCTAGGAGGTCGTCGATCTTCTCGATACACCGACTCATCACGTCGCTAGGCAACTCCTCCACGGTGGCCGACCCATCCGCTCGGAGTCTCAGAGTCCCTTTAGAGTTCTCCGTTAGCGGTTTATCTGGTCGCTCGCCGCGGGGCGCGATCTCCGTAAAAGCCCGCTGCGGCTCGACTAGGACTGCTGTGAAAGCCTCTCCAACCGGTAAGGATTTCAACATTCTGGCGACTTCAAAATGCCTCGCGCCTACAAAGTTCCTCTCGTTAATACACTCAATATGATCGCCAACATTAACTTTACCTTCTTTATCAATTCTAGAATTTTCACGAATTCTTTTAATAAAAGCCAATCCATTACCGTTATCGGTTATAGTCAACCCTAAAGACTCCTCGTCCTTCAGTAGAACTAATTCTTTACGTTTCCCTCTCGTGTGCGCGAAAATAAAATCATCGAATCCAATTTGACCACCTAAAAGTTTCGACATGTCGACTTTATGGGTGTTCAACGTGCAATAAAGCACATCGTCGGAATTAATATCGAACGCCCGCGCTATCCCGGTGTATAACTCTTTAATTGAAGAAAACCCTTCCACTCTACCGGTCATTGACCCGTGAGCTAGTTGGCATAGAAACGTAAGACCACTCCTTGCTGTCGGCCCCCCTGCCGCGTCCATTTCGCGATCTTCTGAGTTTAAAAAAGGTTTTTCTGAATCTGAACACGAATCGTCGCTGGAATTATTCCTGTAGCGATTTCTGACTTTATTCCGCTGGAATAACGGCATCTTTCAATGAGTAACGCTTTAAAAGCGAAGTTTTTTGGGGCGTTTTTATTTTAGTTTATTAGATGGGAAGGGCATGAATAACGATAACCCATTGGTTGTTGTTATGGTTACGTTTCTCTTGTTACAGGGCGTGGCGTTATAAGCCGCCTCTAACAATAATATTAATGTTGAAAGTCCTTCACACGTTTCGTGTTTGTTATTTCTTAAAGGCAAATAATATGGCAGCTACTAACAGAATAATACTGGCGGCGTAATATCAGAACCCATTAAAAATTAAACTTCCTATTTGAAGAATGGCATCCAAGCAGTTGAATTGAAAGACACAGCACGATAGCTAAAAACGTTAAAACAATAATGGGTTACAGAGTTGTAAATAGAAAACAAAATTGTTACAAATACAGGAATACAGAATGACATTAACTAAAAATGAAGTATATTCTTTATAAAAAGTAAATTAAAAGTTTATTATGATGTACAAAATGTCAGAATTAATTATTTTACATGTTAAATAAAATACAAAATCTTTTAAGGAGGGTGTACCTTAAGTTAATCTGTTTTTTGACAAGTAATTTATAGTCCTAATTTATTTTACACTCCTACTATTTACTTTTATCATAAATTAACTTTGTCTGGGAAGTGGGACACTACTGTACATAATTTTATTAGTTTGTGTTTTAGTTCAGCCTACGTGATATTATTGCTAAATTTCGTCTCCGTTTTATTGTTAAATTTATAATTTTTATTTGCTCTATGTCAACAGAGTTGTTACAAAGTTCGCCATAATATCGACTATCTCTCTGTGTTTCAATAAAACCCATTCCAACTCGGTTGATATTGTTAATGGAATTAATTACGCAGGCAAATAACTTTATAGACAAATATAGAGGTGGTACATCTCACAACCCAACACAACATTGATAAAGAGATCTAATGTAATTGTTTTAAGGAATTTTGGACTTGGTAAATATTTGGTGTATCTGTCTCATGGTGTCTGGTATGTTTATTTAAATTCCAGGTGGGGTTAGTGGTAGATGGTGCGGGTGTTCTCTTGACACATTCAAATTTCAATTCTTACCAAGAGAAATCGGCGCAAATAGGTTTATTATACCTGATTATCTAATCACTTTCGTTTATTGTTTTGGTTAGATTAACATATCACTTAACCTGAATAAACCACAGGACAATGGTCCTCTCTCTCTCTCCTCTCTCTATTGACAGTTACATGTAAGGCAGGCGCCTTAAAACTCCCATGGTTGAATACTCCCACTATCCAATCATTTTCTTTACTACCTTAGCATTAATTATGCCAAGTTCACATCAATGCTGGGTGTCTGGGTGGGCTGAAGATAGTTCCTTATAACAGAGTTGACAGCTAAACAAAAACTGAGCTTACTTTTCTGTTTATATTACTCAAGACAATAATATGATAGGGTTGGAAGTCATCAATCTTGCTAATTCACTGAAGTGAGATATTATTAATTCGTCCAACACCAGGTTGCATTTGCATCAATATTAAGGTGAATGACAATTAAATTGTCAGGGTTATTTAATTAATATGTCCCATTAGAAACTATAAATAATTATATTTAAATCTCATTTCCCTAATAATCAAGCGATAATATACAATTTATTAATATATAAATTAAATTTTTATAACATAAAATAACATAAACTTTTTGACTGACTAAATTAAAATTTACGAAATGCGATGTAATTTATTTGCATTCTGAATAACATAACTTACAAAGTGGCAACAATGTAAATTTGGCATCAATGCATCTAATATATAAATCCGCCCTCTTCCCCCACCTACACCTAATAACCCTTGTACATGTACAGTACATACTGACTGGTTCAACTGTATTGGTTAGGGACATGGTTATCATACGAAACAACCTTGAGATCAACGCCAATACAATATACTGTAGTTACCTAAATCAGTAGCGTTAAAGGATACCACTTATTATTATGCAGCGTCATTTTTCGCACAACCGTATATCGTACCGTGGTTGAATATTATGATCAAAGATGGCATATGGCCTACGTGTAACGTAATAATAACAAGTTTTCGGTTGAATTCTAGAGAGTACTTCATTAATAACCATTGAGTAGTATATTAATTAATTGATTAATCCCTATTACGTTATACTGTAGTTAACTGGTTGATAATTAAGTAATATTACCTGTTCAGTGTACACTGCGTTAACCCTATTAGTACCGGGCTATAAAATGTTGTACAAATGCAGCACCAAAATTACAAGTAGTGCACAATTTTCACAAAATTTGAAAGTTACATTTTTCGGCTAATTATTTTTCAATACAGGTTTTCTGGGGCGCAAAATACATTTCACAAAATTCATTTTTACACAATTCACGGGGCGGAAAATATTTAAAATTTCGTACCCATCACCAAAAAGTACAAGTTTGCGATCTCTAGTGCTGTTTTTATTAATTCCATCGAATTCAGGACCCTCATAAACCCGTATAACGCAAGAAACAAGATGATACTATCTACTGATCAAGTTGCTTATTTTCAAAAATTTGGTGCTGACACAACAATTTTCACCCACCGGCGAAAAATACAAGTTTGAAAACTCTTATTAAATTTTTACTGATTCCATTGAATTCAGAACCCTCACAAACCCGTATAACGCAAGAAACAAGGTGACACAATCAATTGATATATTTGATGGTTTTCAAAATTTGGGGCTAGCACCACATTTTGAACCCACTTCCGAAAAATACAAGTTTGAGATGTCTAGTTCGATAATTATATATTCCATTGAATTCATAACAGCCATAAACTTCTAAAACGCGGGAAATAAGTTGTCACAAGCAATTTAACTATTGAATAGATTTTTAAAATTTCGTGCATGCACCACATTCTGCATACAGCACCGCAAATACAAGTTTGATACGCGTGGTGCAACTCGTATACATTTCATCGAAACCAGAACCCCAAATAATCCATATTGCGCAAAAAACAAGTTTCAAACAATCAATTTACAAAATTGACATATTTCAAAATTTGGTGCAGGCACCAAAATTTGGCACCCGCCGAAAAAAACAAGTTTAATCGGTGTAAGGTAATGAATCGGTTGTAAAGGTGTAAATCAAAAATATAGATGTTACAATTCATATTTAATGAAATGCAATTTTCAAAAAACGTCTCAAAAAAAGGGCCAAAAGTAGGGTTAAAAAATGGTGCTATAACTCGAAAACTACCGAATATTTTAGAAAACGGTTTTCATTAATTGGGAGACAATAGATTTTTAGGAAAATTCATAAAATTTCTTATTCCCAACTGCATTTGTTTCTAAATTATAATAAAAAAACCAGGTGATGGGTCATATCTCATGGGCTACCCCGCCTTTATACTTTAAATTTTTTTTTTTTAATAATGCGATAAAGTATAATATCCAAATCCATAAAACCAAAATTAAATATAAAACTGCACCAGCATCCCACCACCAATCAGAACAAAACAATTAAGACAATAAAATTTAACATACAATTAAAAGTGGTGCACCGTGAATTAATAATGGTCTGCGAGGTCATTCCCCCGCAGACCCGCACCATCCCCAAAGCCCAGCGCCCTCCAGGGACGCCGGCCACCACGCAAACAGAGGGAGTTGGAGCGGAGGAGCGCGAACTGAAGCCGCCTCCGAACTCCCCCGAGAACGCAGGCAAGGCCACGATCCCGCATCCCCTGCCGCCGAGCCACAAGGGTCTCAGCGAGGTGGCTGATGAAGGTATCAGTCTCCTTGCACCACACCCCACCCCTTATACTTTAAATAGGTTTGTATTATTACATAAGTATGGCGAAAATTAATTAATAATATAATTAAAATAAAATACTATAAAATTCTATAAAATTAACTCTCCTTATATACATAGGGCCTATCTCAATTTCATAAAGTGCTTTTTTTTTCATCAAACAATATAATTTCGGCCTAATTCGTCATTTATCAATAAATATCAGGATTTTCGGCAGATAATTTATATTATCGATTGAATTATAATTAATTAGATTCGCCAATTAATTAGTTTATAACTCTGGGAATATTACTAGTAATATAATCAATTATTGTTAATTTAAATCGTAAACTTCTAAATTACCATTACCAGATGTACAGATTTCACTAAATCAATACTTATTGTTTTGTACCGTTTTTCATACAAAGAAAACAACCGTAGTAAGTCAGTCATGTCAATGTGCCAGTTCCAATATAACTACTGTAAGCCTACTGGTTAGGGCTGTACTTGTAGACTTTACAATACAATACCGCAGTAGAACTTACATAGACCAATAGACCAAATATTGATAGTTAATATACAGATATATAATTATATAATTAATTAATAGACCTATAATTAATAGACCAAATCTCCAACCGCATCATCCGTTGCCACTTCTCATGTTCTGGAAGACTGGCTAAGAAGTTTCCTAAGGTGGTTCTGATTGTGTGCTACTCTCCAACTAGTGTTGCCCCTGTAGAGGAGGTGGACAATTTCTACCACAATCTACAAGCAGCTACTGATGGTGTGGATCAGCATGCATTCTTAACATTCCTGGGAGACTTTAATGCAAGTCTGCATCAATCACCTACATCGCCGTGGGTCTATAGCAATAGTGTTAACCGAAATTCTGTCCATCTTCAGGATATTATCTCTGTAAATGAATTGTTTTCGGATGGAACTCAGTTCAAGAAGCGATCTGGAAAGCTATGGACTCATAGTGGACCCAGTGGTCACAAGTCCCAGATAGACCAAATTCTGTTTCGTAGGAAATACAGGAGCTCTATACAAGACTGCAATGCATTTACACTTCGACCCTTCTCCAGTGATAACCGCCTTATTGTGGCCAAGGTAAGACTTAGACTGCGTGCTAGCAGAACAACGAAATCTGCCTTGCCGCGGCATGACTGGTCCTCTCTGTTGCAACAGCCAAGTGTGAGATCCAGCTTCACACTACAGCTGAGCAACAGGTATGAGGTTCTCGCCTCTGTGGAGGCAGATCACTGCCAACCAACAGGTTGATGCCATCAATGATGCTGACGACAGCAGGCAATCATCCCAGGCATGGAAATCGATCAACTTGCTTACTCGGCGGAAAAGCCAACTAACCACCAAGGTTAAAGCTGAATCACAAGCCGATCGCCTCAATGGTTGGAAGGCCCACTTTGAAAAGCTCCTCAATAATGACAGGGTATTGCCTGATACCTTGATAGAAGTAAAAGTGTCTGAGTCTGTACTCCCAGATATTCCCATTGGCGATATCTCCTTTGCAGAAGTGCATGCTGCTGCAAAGAGCATTAAGACCAATCGTGCCAGTGGAGTAGATGGTGTTCCCCCTGAGGTCTTTAAAATACCTGAGTGCTTAAAGCTCATCTATCCCATCATAGTAGACATGTACCGAACAACAAGAGTTCCACTAGATCATCCTTAGATCATCATAATGATGATGGGGTGATGATAACTCCACCTACTGGCTCCAGAAGTCGAGGAAATCCTGCCAAGTACCTAACGGATCTAGACTTTGCTGACGACTTAGGAGTACTCTCAGAATCACTAGAGGGATCCCAACGGCTCCTCAGCTCATTAGAACATGCTGCTTCTAGTGTTGGTCTTTTTATTAACTCCAGAAAGACCAAAATCTTGACAGTTAACTTTGAAAGTCCTCAGCAAGTCTCTGATCGGATGAGCATAAGCTCAAAGGACGGTATGCTTGAGCATGTGGACGACTTCTGTTACCTGGGATCATAGATCCGGAAGTCAGATGAGGACCTTCGAATACGTAAGGGAAAGGCATGGGCAGCCTTGAATACGCTTTCCAGGATTTGGAAGTCACCGAGAATTAATCGGAAACTTAAGGTCCGATTATTTAGAGCAGCAGTAGTTCCAGTACTCCTCTATGGGAGTCCATGCTGGGCTCTAACTGCTGAGGACACCAAATCTCTGGATGGCACATTCACAAGAATGCTACGCCGGGTTCATTGTGTCAAGTACAATGCACACATCTCCAACCAGACACTATATAACATTGGAGGTGTCTCATTGGTTCCCCCAAGCTTGACACTAGAACAAAATCGTCTCTGCTTTGCAGGACATTGCTTTCGCCGTGAGGACCAGCCAGTGCATAATCTTATACTTTGGCAGCCTCATGGAGTGAATAAGCATGGTGGACAGCCCATGACTTTCTTGAGACGCATCTTAAAGGACACTGGCCTTGAAGATGGCGGTCTTGCTGATGATCTAGCAAATGTCATGGGTGATAGGGAGTTGTGGCGGCGCAATTTTGTCGACAAGCCGGCACAGCATTCTTAAAAATGCAGCTGCAATGCAGCATGCCGATTCTAGTAGAGCTTACATTGAACCTAAAATCTATAAACTATAACAGATAAATATGTGGCGGTAGCAGTAGAGAGGACACCTGGTGAAAAGTGGTGTTTTGAGAAAAATGCACATTATTTAAAGTTTTGTCAAAGCTAGAAAGCATATTTAGATCAGCGAAATAACAATAAAATATAATATTTCTAGATCAAAATTTTACAATCTTACCATCATAGATTAAATATCAATTCAACAATTTTTTTTTATGATATACTTTAATGACGAGACATGATGACGATGACATGATAATATGACATGATATATGACATACATACAGTAAAAATGTTTGAATGAGACCATAAAATAATATTGTACGATTAATTAATTTAAAGTAAATTAACAGACTTTTTGCCTACTTGAATGTCAAATTACAAGTTTGAGTGCAAAAACGCATTATTTCTTTCATTAAATATTTGCTCCCCATAGTAAACTACGCCCATTGGCAGTGCCCAGTCCACGCCTGCCTCTGTTTGCAGCTATAAATTATTCTACCATTCAAACTTATAGCACTTATCGCTTCTTCTCATCCCAAATCAAAACAACCAATAGGCATACTGACGTGACCTACTGACCTACAGCACTGTAGGCCTATGCAGAGAACCGTAAACTATTTATCTCAACTCGTTACTTTACTTGGATTGCTCTTTCCAGGGGGGAGACAACATCAGCACAGCCACCCTACTCTCTCAGCTCACTTCAAAATAAGTCCCCCAATAAAACTGAAGCCTATACTGTTTAGTTTATATATATTTGAAGCTTTGCCCTATTAGAAACTCAGTTTGAATGTAATCGGCGTATTAAACGAAACTTGTTTACCGGCTCTACGCGACCTCGACCTTACAATCTGGTTGCTATCAGGGGAATTCTGGGAGGTAAATAGGAACGAGGTTCCCCTTTCCCTTACAGCACATGACATGCGATGGCTTCCTTATTACAAAAAGTTGACAGTAAGATTGCTGACGTGGTGATGTTAGGTGCATTGTTAGAGCTGTAATTGCTAGGCCAACTGCGTGGTTTGTTATCAATGTTAGTAGGTTAGATCTTATTTGGTCGGTGAATCGCTTTTTATAGATAAAGCTAATTCTCGGGTCACCGCGAAGCTGAAAATTCCGTCAAAAGCAGGACGCATTCCAAGGAGGAGAAAACTGCCTTAACCCTATTAAACCCGGGGGGGGGTCAATATGACCCCTCCCATGGTTTTTTTATTATAATTCTGAAACAAACGCATTTGGGAATCTGAAATTTTATGACTTTTCCTAAAAATCTATTGTCTTCCTAGTAGTGAAAACCGTTTTCAAAAATATTGGGTACTTTTCGAGTTATAGCACCATTTTTTAACCCTACTTTTGGCACTTTTTTTGAGACGTTTTTTGAAAATTACATTTCATTAAATATGAATTGTAACATCTCTATTTTTGATTTACACCGGTTTTTTGGTGTTAGAAATTTGATGGAATTCATATCAATTGATTTAGAAATTTCAAACTTGTATTTTTCGGCGGGTACCAAATTTTGGTGCCAGCACCAAATTTTGAAATAAGTCAATTTTGTAAATTGAACGTTTGAAACTTGTTTTTTACGCAATTGGGGTTTTTTGGGTTTCTGGATTCGATGAAATATATACGAGTTGCACCAAGCGTATCAAACTTGTATTTTTCGGTGCTGTGTGCAAATTTTGGTGCTTGCACGAAATTTTGAAAATCCATTCAATAGATAAAATTGCTTGTGACAATTTATTTCTTGCGTTTTAGAGGTTTATGGCTGTTCTGAATTCAATGGAAAATATAATTATCGAACTAGACATCTCAAACTTGTATTTTTCGGATGTGGGTGCAAAATGTGGTGCTAGCACCAAATTTTGAAAACCATCAAATATATCAATTGATTGTGTCACCTTGTTTCTTGTGTTATACGGGTTTGTGATGGTTCTGAATTCAATGGAATCAGTAAAAATTTCGTAAGAGTTCTCAAACTTGTATTTTTCGCCGGTGGGTGAAAATTGTTGTGCCAGCACCAAATTTTGGAAAATATGCAAGTTGATAAGTAGATAGTATCACCTTTTTTCTTGCGTTATACGGGTTTATGAGGGTCCTGAATCCGATGGAATCAATAAAAACAGCACTGGACATCGCAAACTTGTACTTTTTGGTGATGGGTACGAAATTTGGTGCTAGCACCAAAATTTGCCAAATTACGCCGAAAAATACAAGTAGCAATGATCTGGCACATTAGAAATGTATTCCATTAGAATCAGCGCCCTCGAAAACCTGAAAATGTGAATTTATAGCATCGTATAAGTGAATTAAAAATTTTGTGTTCTAACTGAAAAGTGCTGGTTACTTGTTTTTTTCATTTTTTTCCTACGCAGAGAGGACTAAACAGTCATTTATAGTAATCATATCATTTTTTAATATTTTCCAATGTATTTTGCACCCCAGAAAACCTGTATTGAAAAATAATTAGCCGAAAATGTAACTTTCAAATTTGGTGAAAATTGTGCACTACTTGTAATTTTGGTGCTGCAATATAACCACCCCAGTACATTTTTTCGAAAATTTTTTTTTTCGGTCGGATCCAGACAAGTGATACCTACGTACAAACAAAAAATCAGACGTTTTCGTAAATATTTGTAGATTTTAGAGGGGGGGGTCAATATGACCCCCCCCCGGTATTTGTACAACATTTTATAGCCCGGTACTAATAGGGTTAACTTTATGAGACTATTGACAGATTTACTGCACAAAAGTATTCGATGTAATTTTTTTATCTCCTATTATTCTTAAAGATTTCCTTATTTCGATTCGAGCTTTAACCTATTTTTGGGTGCGGTCAATTTAACTGATAAAACAGGAGCTCAATTAGATATTATATCTGGTTATAATAACTCGTTTATTATAACTTCGGTATTATAAGTTGTTAGATATTATTACTGAATTACATATCAGGAATCAACTGGATGGATCCAATTATAAATTCTGGGCACATCCTAATCAGCGCTATCCTGGTGGTGTAGCTAGTGAAGCTGATTGATGATTAGTGGAGTGGTAACTTTTGATAAATTATCCTCAATTACTGTAAAATTTGCCATTTTATAAGCCATTTTGGAGGTAAAATTCTGGAAAAATCTATATTTTCTCGTCACTTCCTGGTCAAATTCAAAAACGAATTACCATAAACTGTACTGGTCGCCTACTCTAGGCCTACACCAAAAAATGCCACCCTGACGTATATGTTAAATCTTGTATTCACATCACGGAATTTTTCGTTTCGGCACTAATGCATGGAACGGTCTAGCCAGGGCGCTCTGCCTTGCATCCTTAAATAGCTAAATGAGTACTGGAGTTTCCTCTGGGGAGTATAGTTCTAGGTGGACCGCACTGGAAATAAGTCCCCAGACTTTATTTGTAATCTTTGACCGAACGGCCGAAAAGGCTCGACGTTTTAACTTTTCTTAGAAATCAATTGAGAATCAATTACACAGCCAAAGCGAAAGCCTTTAAAGTTACATATTGACTTCAAGAGGATCGTTGACTGTGGTCATACCATCTCCGCTCCATTCACAGCGTTTATTACAAAATGTTCAAATTATTAGAAAGATTCCGTGAAAGTATTGTAAATCCCTGATGGTATTCTTACAAACATTTATCGGGGCATTAACCCCAAAGCCTTTCTAGAACGGATAAGCTGACTAACTAATATAAACTGATGATGCATCTCAAAAAAATCCCCCAAGATTTCACTTGTGACCAAAATCCTATTAAAAAGACACTAAATGAACAATGAACATCCATAACCAGCATATTGTTTGAGATAGGATGAGGGGGCGGGGGATGGACGTAGGTCTCATTAATAAGGGAAAGGAGCAGGTTACAATGTCACGTTATTCTAATCAAAATTATAAACTAAAGTCATTAGGCCAGGTTTAATGTATCATTTTTGCTGAAAATTAGCTTTTCTTGGCTACAATTTTCCCCTGGAGATGGATGAATTGTGATTAAGTGAAGAGACCCCCCTCCATATCCCCCCACCTAAGAGATAGTCGTTTACTGTATTTATTTATTGATATTATAATTAATTACTATTTATGTTACATCTATATTAAAATTTAGTATTAGTTTAGTAAAAAAAATAGTTAATAATAGTATTAGTTTAGCAAAAAAAATAGTTAATAATAGTATTAGTTTAGTAAAAAAAATAGTTAATAATAGTATTAGTTATAGTTTGCAAAACACAAATTGACCATCTTTTTCATACGATGATATAATTTACTTAAACATTGTTAATTAAATTAATTAAAAACTCTATTGAGAATCAAAGGAAAAATTAATTCGCAACCTTCAGTCGGGGTACCTGATTGGTTATTGAAATACATAGCAGGCCCCTCGATGGTTGTGAACACGTATTTTCGCTTCAGTTTCTCATACAAAGTACACATTAAATTGCTTACTAATTTTGACAATTTATTTTACCTGGGAACATAAGCGTTAAACCGTCATAGTCAATTATTATTTCACTGTTACATGGGATCATGGATCCGATGGAAGTCAGGTGAGACCTGCCAATACGTAAGGGAAAGGCATTGGATGAGGTTTCCAGGATTTGGAAGTCACCGAGAATTAATCGGAAACTTAAAGTCCGATTATTTAGAGCAGCAGTAGTTCCAGTACTCCTATATAGAAGTCCATGATGGGCTCTAACTGCTGAGGACACCAAATCTCTGGATGAGTGGATGTGATTCACAAGAATGCTACGCCGGGTTCATTGTGTCAAGTACAATGCACACATCTCTAACCAGACACTATATAACATTGGAGGTGTCTCATTGGTTCCCCCAAGCTTGACATACCGCCTCCGCTTTGCAAGACATTGTTTTCCCCCATTTATTTAGTTTGTTTTTCGCCCAGGACATTTATTTAGGACCAGCCAGTGCATATTCTTGTACTTTGGCAGCCTCATGGAGAAAAAAAGCATGTTGGACAGCCCATGACATTCTTGAAACGCCTCTTAAAGGACACTGGCCTTGAAGAGGATAATCTGTCGAAAGTCATGGGGAATAGGGAATTGTGGCGTCTCAATGTTATCGATAAGTCGGCTGAGCAATTTTAATGCATATGCTGCATTATGGATTACATAGTGTTAGCAACAATTAATATTTGTGTTATGTGTTATGCCAGCATAGAATCTCAATGTGCAGCTGCGATGTAGTAGGTCGATTATATATAGATTTACTACTACTGTACTACTGTATACTAGGTCGAGCGAGGTCCGACAAATTCGATTTTAAAATAAAAAATATATAGTAAATACAGTGTAGTAATGTACTAAATATCTACCGTATAGCCTATATCATAAGCAAACAATGAAATACATTTTGTATATCATAAATAAGAAAAATATTTTTATGAAATTTTACAGAATTGATACTGTACAGTACTTAAAGAATTATCCTTAAAAATTATCAAAATAATTATTGATTTATCAGATAGTAAAAGAATACCAAATCAATTCCTACTAGAAATTATGTACCGGTGTTCCATTTATTCTGTTTTTCCGTAACCAACTACGCTCTAGTAACTACGCAACCAGCATCACACACAGCTACAGTACTGTAAACACATGGTGATGCAGTAACTGCGCGCATTACTGGTTGTACTGCAGTAGTGGTAGGCCTATTAGCTAGGTTAGTGAAGAAGGGATGGGGGGGGGGGGGGGGGGGTGACTTCTAAATGGTTATCTTTAACTCCAGCTGTGTTCAGTAATACGATTTACCAAATGGAGCTCTAATGAAGCTTTCAGTTAAATGGATTTGCCATTACTTTCCCTTTCCGCTTACCGTAGTCGAATTAGAGTCACTTTGGTAAAAAATATAATTGAGTTTGGGGTTGAATACTGAATTATTGTAATAAACCGCTACTCTAACCGTTGTTCAAACAGAGGTGTTCAATTTGCCGTTAAATCATTACATCTAAAGTTGAATAATACCGAATTTAGAAGGCTGAAGGTCCTACAGTAGATCATTTCAATTAAATGGAGAGCAGGTTTATATTTATATTGAGTAAAATAAAATACGGCGTTTTTTTTCTTCCGCATAATTAACTTGTTTTTAGGGTAATAATCATAATATTAACAAGGTAAATTTTGTTTAATAAAGGGACGATTCTTTTAGGCCAAAGAAGAATTCCTGTTCAACCACCATACACCTTACACACCTTACACAGTAAACCCTTCCACTCTGTTTCCCAAAGGAATACCTGTTCACCACTATGTGTGATCTTCCACAGTAAATCCTTCCACTCTGTTTCCTAAAGGAATACCTGTTCACCACTATGTGTGATCTTCCACAGTAAATCCTTCCACTCTGTTTCCTAAAGGAATACCTGTTCACCACTATGTGTGATCTTCCACAGTAAATCCTTCCACTCTGTTTCCTAAAGGAATACCTGTTCACCACCATGGGTTATCTTCCACAGTAAACCCTTCCATTCTGTTTCCTTAAGGAATGCCTGTTCACCACCATCGGTGATCTTCCACAGTAAATCCTTCCACTCTGTTTCCCAAAGGAATACCTGTTCACCACTATGTGTGATCTTCCACAGTAAATCCTTCCACTCTGTTTCCTAAAGGAATACCTGTTCACCACTATGTGTGATCTTCCACAGTAAATCCTTCCACTCTGTTTCCTAAAGGAATACCTGTTCACCACCATGGGTGATCTTCCACAGTAAACCCTTCCACCCTGTTTCCTAAAGGAATGCCTGTTCAACCACCATGGGTGATCGTCCACGGTAAACCCTTCCACTCTGTTTCCTAAAGGAATGCCTGTTCAGCCACCACGGGTGATATTCCACAATAATTGCTTCCACTCTGTTTCCAAAAGGAATGTCCGTTCAACCACCATGGGTGATCTTCCACAGTAAACCCTACCACTCTGTTTCCTAAAGGAATGCCTGTTCAGCCACCACGGGTGATTTTCCACAGTAATCCCTTCCACTCTGTTTACAAAAGGAATGCCCGTTCAACCACCACGGGACTCCACTCTGTTTCCTAAAGGAATGCCTGTTCACCACCATGGGTGATCGTCCACGGTAAACCCTTCCACTCTGTTTCCTAAAGGAATGCCTGTTCAGCCACCACGGGTGATATTCCACAATAATCGCTTCCACTCTGTTTCCAAAAGGAATGTCCGTTCAACCACCATGGGTGCTCTTCCACAGTAAACCCTACCACTCTGTTTCCTAAAGGAATGCCTGTTCAACCACCACGGGAGATCTTCCCCAGTAAACCCTTCCACTCTGTTTCTTAAAGGAATGCCTGTTCACCACCATGGGTGATCTTCCACAGTAAACCCTTCCACTTTGTTTCCAAAACGAATGCCTGTTCAACCACCATTGGTGACCTTCCACAGTAAACCCTCCCACTTTGTTTCCTAAAGGAATGCCCGTTCAACCACCATGGGTGATCCACCACAGTAAAACCCTTCCTCTATGTTTACAAAAGGAATACCTGTTTACCACCATGGGTGATCTTCCACAGTAAACCCTTCCGCTCTGTTTCCAAAAGGAATGCCTGTTCAACCACCATGGGTGATCTTCCACAGTAAACCCTCCCACTTTGTTTCATAAAGGAATACCCGTTTACCACCATGGGTGATCTTCCACAGTAAACCCTTCCACTCTGTTTCCAAAAGGAATTCCCGTTCAACCACCACGGGTGATCTTCCACAGTAAACCCTTCCATTCTGTTTCCTAAAGGAATACCTGTTTACCACCATGGGTGATCTTCCACAGTAAACCCTTCCACTCTGTTTCCAAAAGGAATGCCTGTTCAACCACCACGGGTGATCTTCCACAGTAAACCCTCCCACTTTGTTTCCTAAAGGAATACCTGTTTACCACCATGGGTGATCTTCCACAGTAAACCCTTCCACTATGTTTCAAAAAGGAATGCCTGTTCAACCACCATGGGTGATCTTCCACAGTAAACCCTCCCACTTTGTTTCCTAAAGGAATACCTGTTTACCACCATGGGTGATCTTCCTCAGTAAACCCTTCCACTATGTTTCCAAAAGGAATGCCCGTTCAACCACCACGGGTGATCTTCCACAGTAAACCCTTCCACTCTGTTTCCTAAAGGAATACCTGCTTACCACCATCGGTGATCTTCCACAGTAAACCCTTCCACTCTGTTTCCAAAAGGAATGCCTGTTCAACCACCATGGGTGATCTTCCACAGTAAACCCTCCCACTTTGTTTCCTAAAGGAATGCCCGTTCAACACCATGGGTGATCTTCCATATTAAACCCTTCCACTCTGTTTCCAAAAGGAATGCCTGTTCAACCACCATGGGTGATCTTCCACAGTAAACCCTCCCACTTTGTTTCCTAAAGGAATGCCCGTTCAACCACCACGGGTGATCTTCCACAGTAAACCCTTCCACTCTGTTTCCTAAAGGAATGCCTGTTCACCACCATCACTGATCTTCAACTGTTTCTAGCGATGAATTCACCACCACGCAGAACTTAACTTCCAAAAAGTATTAAGTCATCACCATCACTTCTGTGTTCATTTATAATATATAGCTTTTAATTCTCATCATAATCACCAATTCTGAAGTTTTGGTACTCGGCCAACCTTGTACTCGGCGTACTTGTGTTCTCCTTGGTACCAGAGATCGACCCTCAAAACAACCCCAGCATTGGTAAGTTTGTGTATCTTTTTTAGACCCAACCAAAAATTATTCTCTACGTCACCAAAACCGAATACATAACTGTCCCAATCGTGATGGAAATTTGTATGGTTGGCAAAGGCGGTTGTGTTTACTTGAGTCCTTAAACAAAGTAATTCAGATTAAAACTGCGACAACGTATTCTCTAAGTCGATATTTCTTTCCGTTAGATCAACAATACTTTCTTCTAACTTACTATTTCTTTCCGTTTGATCAACAATACTTTAATTTAATTTAATATTACTTTCATCTAACTTTCTATTGAAACTCCCCGTGAGGTGGGGGGCGTACGGGCATACCTGGTTGCTCGGGGGGTCTGGGCCAATCAACGGGTGGCGTCGTTCGACATTGCGTTAACCACCGCTGACGCCACCCCGTATGTCCAGACCAACCGTTCAACTGCGTCTCTCCTGGAGGAGAGGTGTCGGCTGAAGCAGCGACACTACCAGACCGTCTGCAATGACCGGAGGATGGCCTTCACCCCCCTGCTTGGCACCACCGATGGTGTCTGGTGCACCGAGGCTCAAATACTAATTCGCCATATAGCGGAGTCACTTGTGGCTCGGCGGGATGGTATGCGTGAGAGGGGCCTCGCGTGCGTGCTGGGGGGTATTCGCCGGCGGCTGCAGTTCGCGCTCCTCCGGTCTAGCTCCCTCTGCCTCCGTGGAGGTCGGCGTCCGTGGCGGGGCTTGGGATTTGGCAACGGCGCGGGTTTGCGTGGCGTTGATTTGGGTAACTACCGGTACTGATTACATTCTAATTGTATTAATTATATTATATTTAATCTCTGATTGTAATGATTTAAAAGCAACGTTAATATTTAATAATAAACATTACATTTCAATTTTTCACTTTCTATTTATTTCCATTAGATAACTAATATTTTCATTTAATTTCGGATTAAATTAAACTGTTTTCCCAACCATGAAACTATTGCTATCACCTTCGATATTGAATAATATTTCTTCTCATTTCTCTCTATCTATCCTTCTCTGTTGAGTTTCATTCAATCCGTTACTGTTAGCTGTAAACTTATCATCAACTTCACGTATCTGGAATTTAAATTTCGGTTGAAGTAAATAAATTGATGTTACTACCGCCAGTAACACAACAACTCCAACCCATCCTACTACCCCGACCAACCATTTTCTATCCAACAACTTGCGACTTTCATTAACTGATCCATTGTGACATTTAGGATTCTGTGTCGGAACGACTGTATCACTATAGCTGTTTAGATAAGCCATGTTGTCAGAAATAACTGAAGGAATGGAAGTAAAAGTGCAAAGTTATTGCTGGAAACAGTAGAGTTAGAAATATGTTGACTTTCAGTAAAACCTTCGGTTGAAGTAATAATTCGGTTTGTAAAGTTTTAAAGAAAGATTTATGGTAACAAAATTTTCTAAAATGCGAATTAGAACAATAATTGGAACAAGGGCCAGGGATTCTCCCATATCGATAATTAAATAAATCTGTCATGCACAATACAGGAAATATACTGTAGTTGCCAACAACACTCCAAATAATACCCAGAGTGGAGCCTTTTAAAATTAAGAGCCAAAGGGTTTCATTCATAGAGAAAGAAGGGGGACCGTATATCTTTTGAGGACAAACAAGTTCCCAACAAATTTTTATTTCTTTACTTCCTCGACTGCGACTTGCCGACAGCCGACTACCAAATGGCTCGACTACCGTTATTATCGACGGAAATGAAACCGCAACTGGCACTCTTAGCTCACGTTTTGATTAGATTACACTGCCACTGTAACCTGCACCTTTCCCTTAACTGTCAGTTGTTTTCTGTTTGCTGTCAGTCAGTCTCTCAGACTATATTTGCAACCATATTTTGTTACTTAGTCTCAACCAACCATGCCCATTGCCCATGAGCTACAATTATTGTGGGGCGAGCCACGAAGTGAGCGAAACCTAAGGAAGCATATGGGTGCCATTAACGAGATGTCTGTCGTCGTCGTCGTCATCCTCATCATCGTCTGTCGTCGTAAATCTTTGAATTTTGGTAGAAAAAGAACGAACACAACGAGGCAAATTAAGGAGACAAGTATTGTGATGCCGACTTCTGACTAACGACAGAGAACTCGTTAATGGGACCCCTATATGCTAAGGCTTTGCTCACTTCATGCAGCGCTAAGACCCCACGAACGTGTACTGGTTTATGCGATATTTATTATAGTTTCTTAGTTCTAAATCGGGCACATTTGTTCCAACTCGGATACATCAATATTTCTACTTGTATCAGTTAGTGGTTCATTTGTGGGGAATCTCGTCATAGTGAAATTAGGAAAACATTAGCAATTATAACGCACGTAACGGAAACCATGCTAATATTATTAAGGCTAGACTATATAACGTTTGTTTGAATCTGTTTCCAGTCATATTTCTATTCGTGTTGTGTTTCGACTAGAGTTTCTACATTATTCACCTATAAAGATAGACACCACTGACTCCTCCCTTATCGAAGGTCTGTTTTTACTTGATAGTATGTGGGGCGAGCCACGCAGTCAGGGCGAGCCTTAGCGCATAATTATAATTAATAAATATGGCAACATTTCATGTCCGTCTGTCCGTCTGTCTGTATTGAATCGCAAAGAACTTTTGAAGATTTTAACCATTTTCAACCAAATTTTGTATGGGCATACTAAAGAAAAAGTTCCAATATTTTTGAAAGTTACGGGCAAATACATCTCGAACTTTTGACTCCAGTTTAAATCGAACTTGCTCAAGTTCGCGTGCTGCGCGATGCCCCACAAATGTAATGTAATGTAGCTACTTCGGTAGGCCTCTTTCCTTATTTATAATTTAGGTTCGTTTTTTCTCCGATATTATATTTGTCAGTCTTAAACCTTACTTTATTTCACTTGATATTGCCACTTCTCATGTTCTGGAAGACTGGCTAAGAAGTTTCCTAAGGTGGTTCTGATTGTGTGCTACTCTCCAACTAGTGTTGCCCCTGTAGAGGAGGTGGACAATTTCTACCATAATCTACAAGCAGCTACTGATGGAGTGGATCAGCATGCATTCTTAACATTCCTGGGAGACTTTAATGCAAGTCTGCATCAATCACCTACATCGCCCTGGGTCTATAGCAATAGTGTTAACCGAAATTCCGTCCATCTTCAGGATTGTATCTCTGGAAATGGATTGTTTTCGGCTGGAACCCAGTTTAAGAAGCGAACTGGAAAGCTATGGACTCATAGTGGACCCAGTGGTCACAAGTCCCAGATAGACCATATCCTGTTTCGTAGGAAATACAGGAGCTCTATACAAGACTGTAATGCTACACTACGACCCTTCTCCAGTGATCACCGCCTTATTGTGGCCAAGGTAGATTTAGTCTGCGTGCTACAGTAGCAAAACAACGAAATCTACCTTGCCGCGGCCTGACTGGTCCTCTCTGTTGCAACAGCCAAGTGTGAGATCCAGCTTCTCACTACAGCTGAGCAACAGGTATGAGGTTCTTGCCTCTGAGGCGGCAGATCACTGCGAGGGCTACACTGCCTTCACAGAAGCAGGTAAGTTAGCAGCTACAGAAACAGTTCCTGTATACCCTCGAAACAGGAAACGGGCCCCCTGTACTGACAACAAAATTCAGAAGTGCTGAAATGACCTTCATAAGGTGCAGAAAGAGTCCCGACTCAAATAGACTACAGCGGCCAAGAATGCAGTTAAGGCTGCATCTAGGTCCCTGAACAGGCAGTACTCTGTTAATCTACAGGAGCTAATAAACCAACAGGTTGATGCCATCAATGATGCTGACGACAGCAGGCAATCATCCCAGGCATGGAAATCGATCAACTTGCTTACTGGTCGGAAAAGCCAACCAACCACCAAGGTAAAGGCAGAATCACCAGCCGATCGCCTCAATGGTTGGAAAGCCCACTTTGAAAAGCTCCTCAATAATGACAGGGCATTGCCTGATAACTTTATAGAAGTAAAAGTGTCTGAGTCTGTACTCCCAGATATTCCCATTGGCGATATCTCGGGTTAATTTTTTTAGGTACCGAGTTTGTGATACAGTAGAATTGCTCAATATTAATCTGTATCTCATAACTGAGCCACGTGCTGCGCGAAGGCCCCACGAACGTGTTATGTCCTGCGCACGCTCTCAAGATGTGAAACAAGTAGCAACTTAAGAATAAAAATACTTAAATAGTTAAACTATTTCGTTATTGACTGTATTTGCTATGTTGTTAAAAACTAATTAAATAAATTATAAGCTTCTATAACAATTAGTTACAGAATGGTAGAGAATGGGTACAGGAATAATATTCATATATAAAATGACGAAAAAAACTTTCCGGTTGCAATATTGTAACAGATAGCTACCGGAACTGATTAATGTATTACATATTCGATATTGCCAATATTGTATTGAATAATAACATATATAATATTATTAACAACTTATTTACGATCAGAAATATAATTTAATTAACTAAAGATTCAAAACGAAATACTAGAAATCAAGAAGAGACACATTAAATAATCAAATAATACCTATTTACATAAATTCATGTGTAAAGTAGTACTTTACAGCGTGCTGATACGAGTTGTTTGTTAAACAAACGAACGTAGAGAGTTGAGTGAAAGATAAGAGGACCAGAACACAGTAAAATATTTAGCAACATGTCTATTAGTGTTTTATTACATAACTGAAACATCACGAAATTATTGTCGATAGAAAACCCAATATGAAACTTTCGATGTCTTATAAATATAAAAATATTGTAATATTTTAGGTGGAATTTCACAAATTTTATAATCAGAATAATAGAATGTCAAAGTAGAAAATGTATTCACATTTTAATCAACTAATTCCAATCACACATTCCTATTAAATTGCGTTTTTCTTAATTTTCAGTTACTTGTTGTGGTACAGTCTGCTAGTTGGAGATAGCTGTACAGTCTGTATGTTGAAGGTAGCTGTACAGTCTGCTAGTTAGATGTAGCTGTACAGTCTGCTAGTTGGATATAGCTGTACAGTCTGCTAGTTGGATGTAGATGTACAGTCTGCTAGTTGGATATAGCTGTACAGTCTGCCAGTTGGATGTAGCTGTACAGTCTGCTGCTAGTTGGATATAGCCGTACAGTCTGCTAGTTGGATGTAGATGTACAGTCTGCTAGTTGGATGTAGCTGTACAGTCTGCTAGTTGGATGTAGCTGTATAGTCTGCTAGTTGGATATAGCTGTACAGTCTGCTAGTTGGATGTAGATGTACAGTCTGCTAGTTGGATATAGCTGTCCAGTCTGCCAGTTGGATGTAGCTGTACAGTCTGCTAGTTGGATATAGCTGTACAGTCTGCTAGTTGGATGTAGATGTACAGTCTGCTAGTTGGATATAGCTGTCCAGTCTGCCAGTTGGATGTAGCTGTACAGTCTGCTAGTTGGATATAGCTGTACAGTCTGCTAGTTGGATGTAGATGTACAGTCTGCTAGTTGGAGATAGCTGTACAGTCTGCTAGTTTGATGTAGATGTACAGTCTGCTAGTTGGATATAGCTGTACAGTCTGCTAGTTGGATGTAGATGTACAGTCTGCTAGTTGGATATAGCTGTCCAGTCTGCCAGTTGGATGTAGCTGTACAGTCTGCTAGTTGGATATAGCTGTACAGTCTGCTAGTTGGATGTAGATGTACAGTCTGCTAGTTGGAGATAGCTGTACAGTCTGCTAGTTGGATATAGCTGTACAGTCTGCTAGTTGGATGTAGATGTACAGTCTGCTAGTTGGATATAGCTGTACAGTATGCTAGTTGGAGGTAGCTGTACAGTCTGTATGTTGAAGGTAGCTGTACAGTCTGTATGTTGAAGGTAGCTGTACAGTCTGTATGTTGAAGGTGGCTGTACAGTATGCTAGTTGTATGTAGCTGTACAGACTGCTCGTTGGATGTAGCTGTACAGTCTGTATGTTGAAGGTAGCTGTACAGTCTGTATGTTGAAGGTAGCTGTACAGTCTGTATGTTCAAGGTAGATGTACAGTCTGCTAGTTGGATATAGCTGTACAGTCTGCTAGTTGGATGTAGATGTACAGTCTGCTAGTTGGAGATAGCTGTACAGTCTGCTAGTTTGATGTAGATGTACAGTCTGCTAGTTGGATATAGCTGTACAGTCTGCCAGTTGGATGTAGCCGTACAGTCTGCCAGTTGGATGTAGCTGTACAGTCTGCTAGTTGGATGTAGCTGTACAGTCTGCTAGTTGGATATAGCTGTACAGTCTGCTAGTTGGATATAGCTGTACAGTCTGCTAGTTGGATGTAGATGTACAGTCTGCTAGTTGGATATAGCTGTACAGTATGCTAGTTGGAGGTAGCTGTACAGTCTGCTAGTTGGATATAGCTGTACAGTCTGCTAGTTGGATGTAGATGTACAGTCTGCTAGTTGGATATAGCTGTACAGTATGCTAGTTGGAGGTAGCTGTACAGTCTGTATGTTGAAGGTAGCTGTACAGTCTGTATGTTGAAGGTAGCTGTACAGTCTGTATGTTGAAGGTGGCTGTACAGTATGCTAGTTGTATGTAGCTGTACAGACTGCTCGTTGGATGTAGCTGTACAGTCTGTATGTTGAAGGTAGCTGTACAGTCTGTATGTTGAAGGTAGCTGTACAGTCTGTATGTTCAAGGTAGATGTACAGTCTGCTAGTTGGAGGTAGATGTACAGTATGCTAGTTGGATGTAGCTGTACAGTCTGCTTGTTGGATGTAGCTAGAATCAAACTTTATTGATATTGACAGGATTTGTGAGGTTACATCTTAAATTTCAACTCTACTTATATCACTTTCGAGTTACATTTCATTACAAGGTTACTTGTTTAGAGCTATATAGTATACATTACTTCTCCGAACATACATAATATGTAATGTATGTTTTCTTTAATTACACTTCGATTCGAATTTTATTATAAAGCGTTATTAGGCAAATCTTTAATTTTGAAATAAAATTCATAAAAACAAATTTTATAATAACAACTCGAGAAAATTCACTTTAAATTTCGTAAAAATCCGAATGATTTATTTTGCGGGTTTATCCTCCAAAACTATTCCCTCTGCCGGATAAATAATAAAACTTGTAATAATGTCTAATTCTATAATAATTGATTTTAATCAAATAGTTTTAAAACAAAACAAAAACATAATTATGTTTCAGTCTCAGAAATGAATATCTAGGAATGTTGTCCGGTGTATAAAGTCTTTATGCTCCGTTGCATAAAGTAAATTTATCAGTTAAATAAAGTGTTTATTCCCTGTTGTAAAAAGACTTTACTTGCCGATGTATAGTCTGTATTTCCTGATGAATAGTCTTTATTACCATATTAATAAAGTCTTTATTTCCCGATTTATAAAGACTTTATTCCATTTCATCCATCCAACCGAGTTTACTAGATAATTATTAGCACAAATGACACTATACCGGGCCGCGCTGCCAACCGGGCAGTCATTGGCTGCTGCCATGGTAACAAGGATTCACTACTACCTCAGCTACCCTATCAACTGCCACTGCCGGTCTCAGTCTGTTCGTAGAATTTGGTTATTTCGGCTTCGGATAGAACCTGCATCCGGACGGGGTTGGGCGACTCGCGTAGACCTAAAAGTTTCTGTCGCTCCAAGTGCTGAATAGCCTGAAAGTAAATAATGTAAAGGTTACCATAGCAACCCCCATACAGTATATAAAGACTTTATAAAATGAACCTTTTTAAAATAAGCAGTCATTGTGATAAAATTAATAATAATAAACTTATTTAAAATCAAGTGAGTTGCCACACTATTTTATATTTTCGTAACATTTTGACAAAATTCCCCGACAGCAGGTACTTGGTTTTATAGTCGCTTAATTTTATTCCAAAATAGTAACTGGAGAGTCCAATTATTAATCACTGTGACAGAAAAGAATAGAGGGCACATAATAGTAGAGACAATATTAAAAATTATAGCTTAGGGGTTGGCTTTAAATTAAATAACGCTGTTTTGGAGGATTTTTGACCCCCCCCCCCCCTCCCCCTCCCCTCCTATGTCACGTAATGGGTAATTAATAATTTAATATCATAGTTTGTTATTTTCCATTTAAAATTGGTTTGCATACAGAAGAAGACATCAGCTTAGCCGATAGACCAATGCTATAAGCATAGGTCACTTCAATTTTTTTCAAAAATTCAATTGAATATCAATTTAAGCCTTATTTTCTTTAATAATTGAAATTAATTGTATAGCATGCATCCAAACACCATAAGCTGTATAGTTATATAAGTAATTAAGAAAAATGATGGTACAGGGAAGGGGAAAGGTAAGGACACGGAGGCTAGCTAATAGCAGGGCTAGTGGACGCGAGACCTTCTCAAGGTCTACTAACTAACGGTACACTGCCGTTGCTTGTAATATTTAATGATGTGGTAGAGTAGGTTGGTAGATTGGGTAATCTTAGTTGATATATTCAACTAAACAATTTTGTTATGTCACGTTTTTTCCGAACCTCCCCCCCCCCCCCCCCCCCGCAAATGTCACAAACTGTTACGATAAAGTGGTTCACCCCGTCTCTTTCCCTGATTTGTCCATTTTTTTACAAGAATTCCCTGACATTTCAAGAAAAAATGAAATTCCCTGACTATTCCAGATGAGTGGCAACCACACGACCCTACTTACCTCCACTATAGTTTCAAGGTTACCCTTTGTAGGTCCAGCTATTCTGACCATCGCATCGTTCTCTATCGAGGCCACTTCTATTGTTTCTACCTTGAGGCCAGAATTACCTGAAAATACAATTATAATACTTTATAATTAATTAATTAATTAGTTAACAAGAATATAATTATATGAAGTTAAAGGTGAACATGAGAACCTGAGGCAAAGGCTCCTCTCTCTTGGCTGTTACCTTTTAAGGCAGGCAGGGAGGGCGTCGCACTAATTATTCGTAGTTTATCAATCCATAAATATTATTCTTTACAAACTCTCACTGATATGGAAGTGAGTTTTCCGGAAATATGTTTTCTCAAGGAAATTTCCGTAAAAGTATACTCCACCCGTATTTACGACTACAAACACCCTGAACCACTTCAACACCACTAAGCTAGAATCACTTGCCTCTAGTGTCAACTCTACGAGTTGAGGTTTTCTGGCGAATTTGCGTTCAATATAAAACATAGTAATAATGAAATTAACAAAAACAATTGATTATTACTATTTTTTGCGGCGATTATAATTTTAATAGGATTTTAAATAAATCATTGTTTTTATAATAACATACTCAGCACTATTGCAAACTTCTCCTTGGGAATTCACATCTCCCGTAGGTCGTGGGTTCGATCCTCACATGGGTCAGGGCAGTTTTCGTTTCGGTACGAATGCTTTAAAGGGACCAGCCAGGGCGCATCTCTGCCTTGCATCCATAAGTGGTAACTAAATGAGTACTGGAGTTTGCTCTGGGGAGTAAAGTTCTGGGGGGACCGCACTCGAAATAAGTCGTCAGACTTTGTGCGTAATCCCTGGCCTAGTGGCCGAAGAAAATTTGCTTTTACTTTTTTTTTACCTTCGCCATAATTGACAAAAGACCAAATTAATTTAGTACCAAATTAACTATTTCTGGAAAGGTTTTGAGATTGGGACAGTTGTTGAGAGTGGAATGGAAGTTGAGAATGAGAAAGTGGGGGGGGGGGGGGGGGGGGGGGTGGACGATAAACTGGATTTGAATTCTAGTACGGAGGTGTTTGAATAATTTTATGATTTGTATTAATTGAAAAATAAATCTTGTCAAAATTTATAATAATTGTTACCATGTAAATTCCTTTCTATACCAGATCAGTATGTCCCATAAATGACATCAAAAAAACTGTCTAATTAAATGTTCAAATTAATCGTTTGATATAAAATAACGATTTTTAGTTGACCATCATGCAGCAGTTTTGTGTATCACACTGTTATTAACAGAAAAAAATCCTTAGCCCCACTTTTCACGGCCAAGTTTCCCACAAAGTGAAACTTTATATTGTCACTGGATTAAAATATATTTTCAGTGACAGAATTTTTAGATTTTTTTTTATATATCTTATATAAATCTAAATCTTATATATATATATATATATCTTATATCTCTTTCCGGATACCTCAATACCACAATTAAACGATTGTGACATAAAATTTTCAAAAATATGGAGATAAAACACGACATAAAATTATAAGATATAAGTCTCCCATACCAGACGTGACTTAATTTTACACAAATTTTGCACTTCGGAATTTTTTTCTCAATAACATCCAATAAATTTTTGGGGCACTTTCTGTTTTCATATGCAGAAATAATCGCTCTTTCTAACCATCAAGATAATATGGCGGATTCTCAAAGGTAATTCCAAAAATCGAAAATAATTTCAAATATCCCGTACAGGACGGGACATTGGTCAATCAATATGGTTGGAATTGACCCATCTCTCTACCTTAATGTAAACCCAGTTCCCCTGGGGAGTATAGTTAGTTATGGGGGGACCGCACTAGAAATAATTCGTAAATTGTGAAATCGATTCGAATTGTCAAAATCCCTTGTCAGAAGAACACTTTACTTTAATTTACTTTTACTGCGAGGGTGTGGGGGTGTTCTAGTTTAATCTACTAAGTACTACTACTAATTACTACTACTGCGGCTGTGATCAACATGCTGCATTGCAGCTGCATTATATATATAAATTACATATATATTAAGAACGCTATGTCGGCTTGTCGACAAATAGCGCCGCCATAACTCCCTATCACCCATGACATTTGCTAGATCATCCGCATCTTCAAGGCCAGTGTTCTTTAAGATGCGTCTCAAGAAAGTCATGGGCTGTCCACCATAGGGATGCAACAGAGCTCCGGCTCCGGCTCCGGAAATCCGGAGCTCCGGGCCAATTTTCTAGTTCCGGCTCTGGTTCCGGCTCCGGGCAAATTAACCCGGAGCCAATCCGGAGCTTATGTTGTTTAAATTCGAATTAAAATAATAAGTTTTTCGGATGTATGAATAATGTAAATGTCATCGTAATTAACATGATAATTCATTAAGTACTTTACAGCTTGTTTTTTTTTAGGTTTCCTGATAACCCCCCACCTCCTTGTGAAATTGTTTAAATGTTTGAACAAAAACATTGAAATGATTCAGTTAATTCAATTAATATTCTTCCCTAATTAAAAAATCTTAAATACGTCACACTATCGTTTCGTTCGTCAGTCTAGAACGCCCATTCACTGACCCCCCCCCCATCCCCATCCCCATCCCCATCCCCAACAGGCTGGTACTGTTCATTTGTATAAAATAATCAGTTTAAATTCTTATAATTCTAGAACTATATTATAGTATAGAACTATATGTTTATTAAATTTATGTAATAATAATTTTAATAGTTATACAATATTTGTGTGCGGAGATTGTAATTCAGTTCCTGATTCGATAATGTAAATAGACTCTAAACAGTTGTGATATATCCAAATTACTAATATTATTTTAGATATCCGGTTTATGCCAGCCTACGTACTACTACTACTACTACTACTAGGATCGGCATGCTGCATTGCAGCTGCATTTTTAAGAATGCTGTGCCGGCTTGTCAACAAAATTGCACCGCCACAACTCCCTATCACCCATGACATTTGCTAGATCATCCGCATCTTTAAGGCCAGTGTCCTTTAAGATGCGTCTCAAGAAAGTCATGGGCTGTCCACCATGCTTATTCACTCCATGAGGCTGCCAAAGTACAAGATTATGCACTGGCTGGTCCTCACGGCGAAAGCAATGTCCTGCAAAGCGGAGGCGATTTTTTTCTAGTGTCAAGCGCTTGGTGGAACCAATGAGACACCTCCAATGTTATATAGTGTCTGGTTGGAGATGTGTGCATTGTACTTGACGCAATGAACCCGGCGTAGCATTCTTGTGAATGTGCCATCCAGAGATTTGGTGTCTTCAGCAGTTAGAGCCCAGCATGGACTCCCAGCCTACGTACGTACTGTAAGGTAGGTGATACATGTTTAAACGTTTATCAATGACAATATAATGAATACTGAACCAACTCCTGGAAATTAATTACACAATGTGCCATCAAAATAGTGTCGATGATAAGTTGACAACAAACCGAAGTTACTGATAGTCTAGTCGTAAGAAATATAAAAATAACAGAGTTTGTGTAATGAGTGTGAACTGAAAAGTCTAAAACATTACAGAATATTTTAGCCCATTGAACACCAGATGAGATAAGGGAGTCTATGGACGCAATCAAAATGCATTCCTCTCCAGGGGGAAAATCGACGCAAATATCTGCTGATTACTCCCAAAAATAAAATTGTAACCTGTTCTATTGAATATAGTTTATTGTTTTCTTTTGATTAGAATAGAATAGCATGCGACTGCAAACTGCTCATTTCCCTTAATTGATAATTGAGTAAGAATTTGCATCAAATCCCTCACCCCCTGTTTCATAGACGCATATCTGTCTATGTCTACTATAATAATACACTTGAATTATCAATCACCAAACCTCCGGCTCCGGCTCCGTCTCCGGCCGGAGCTCATATTGTAACCCGGAGAAACCTCCGGGCTCCGGCTCCGGATGAAATTTTAGCTCTGTCGCATCCCTAGTCCACCATGCTTATTCACTCCATGAGGCTGCCAAAGTACAAGATTATGCACTGGCTGGTCCTCACGGCGAAAGCAATGTCCTGCAAAGCGGAGGCGGTTTTGTTCTAGTGTCAAGCTTGGGGGAACCAATGAGACACCTCCAATGTTATATAGTGTCTGGTTGGAGATGTGTGCATTGTACTTGACACAATGAACCCGGCGTAGCATTCTTGTGAATGTGCCATCCAGAGATTTGGTGTCCTCAGCAGTTAGAGCCCAGCATGGACTCCCATAGAGGAGTACTGGAACTACTGCTGCCATAAATAATCGAACCATTAATGTTACGTTTTATTCTATGGGACTTCCAAATCCTGGATAGACTATTTAACGATTATATTAATCTACAACGAATTGCGTAGGTTTCCATTAGCACTTACCTTCAGTAACTAAATAAGTCTCGACTGCTTGCTGAGTAGTTGTAGACGGTGACGGAGTCCGCGCCACAGTCCCCGTAGCTTCGGGGGAGCTGATTGGCTCGAGATGGACCTTGGAGGGATCCGAGATAAAGAATGTGATTGGTTGAGTGGTGTTGGGAAGCACCATCTGTGGGGTGAAGGCAACTGTTGGTAAGAGTTCGGAGGGCTGCAAAAAGGGAAAATATGGGTGGGTGGAATAAAAATAACTATAGAATATACTCTAAAAACAAACACATAAGCATATAATTGAATCCTTCAACATATAATATAAACTATATATCCTGGCCGCTACATATAAAAAGGTTATAATCATGGCGGCCTTACTGAGTGAGTATACTATAATACAGTTCCCGGCACTTATACTATTTACTCTAGTTTACTTGTCATACTTGTGCTTGGCTTGGAACCAATCACAGTACGCCTGTTAAACCCTAACTAGTAATTGGCTGATAGCAAATTAGTTTCGGTGTTGCTACGTTAACGCCATAAACAAAGGGACGAAGGTGTTTTCTTAGTAAACTATTAATTGCTGGTAATGCAGTGACTTCAGTTCTATTACCGGAATAACATATGGTATGTTAAGGTAGCAAATTGTTCTAGAACAATAAATACACCATTTTATAATCTCGAATATATGTTCTAGAATAACTAATTGTTGTGCTAGTGATGTAAGATGCTGGCTGGTACAAAGTGAATTCTTGTTTTATTGATCACAACTACAGAATGATAAGTTGTAAGGTGTTTAGTTACTTGTTGCCATGGTTACAAGACTTATTATTATGCCAGTCAATTTCAACTACTGTTATGGAAAAACTAATTGCATTTATTAAATCATAAAAATGCTAAATTAAATTTCAAATTAAAATTATTCCGGAATGTACAAACTGTCAAATCGATTAATTAACCATAACGTAATTTTAAACAAGAAATCTCCTGACTTCAGTTGACTAATAATATAGTTTTGGAGTTACTTGTTTTATTCAAACGAATTTTAATTTTTCTGAGTATCTTCCTGAAGTAAACGTATATACATACAATTACACGTTTATGAATCATATTCGACTTACAAGTGTTTATTCCAACGACCCATTATTAGTTCAATGTCGTTTAAAATGAGATATAAATTGTTTAATGTTAAAAGAGTGCAGCGCCAATCATATTTAATTAGTATTTAATCAAAAAATAATTTTTTAAGCCTATGGATACTGCTGAAGCTGCACCTGATCTCAGTTGCTATGGATACTTACCTGCTGCTCCACCTGAAACTGACCATCTATGGTGTTTTGCACCGCCGTGGGTAATTGAGTTGTGTACTGGTTGGTGTAAGTTACACCGCCACCGCTACCAACCTCCGAAGATTGCAGATAACCCGCCACCTGATCAGCATGAATTCTAGAACAAAGGGGATATTATTTAGTTTAACTCACTCGCTGTGATCGTTATTGTTGATAAACGACTCGGCTTGACGGGCACACAGCACACTTTAAACACAAACAAGTAAGTAAAATGACTTTTGGGATGGTTTATCATACAGAGTAGAAAAGTAAAGTACTTAGTACTACAACAGGAACTCAGAAGACTCTGTACTCTCGGATTTTACCTGTAAGATAGCGCCACACTGACTCCCAGAGTTCAAAACTAAGAAGTGAATTGTTGTGGGGTGAGTGACGGTGAATGTAATATATAATAATGTAATAGGACAATTTTATAATTCTGTCCATACCGAAAAATATCAACCGACCTAGTAGTACACAGTAGCTCAGTACACACACCCGGCTGATGATAACCGTAAGTTTGAAACCTAGGTGCCGGGTTCGAGTCCCAATAGGGTCGGTTGATATTTTTCGCTAGGGAGAGCATTATCATATTGTCCTATTACATTATTAAATAAAGTTCATTACTCTCACTATCCAACAATTTCCTTTACTCCCCCAGCAAATGATGCTGGTTCCCATTACAACTACGTGAGATGAAGCTAATTTCTTAGAGTTGACAGCCTAACGAAAACTGGGTTGATCCTTTACTGGGGCTCGAACACGCGACCTCTCCGGTTGGAAGACAGACGCTGTAACAATCTGGACTGGACAACCTGAATGAACTTTACCTAAAGGTTATTACTAAGTTACTTTGTATTATAAATACGTTCTAGAATAAAACTAACGGGTAACTTTTAACTTCTCCGTTAGGCATCGTTCTCATCTCTATAAAATTGGTCTGCGGTGATTGGCTGACTGCTGGGACCAGTCGTTGGTTGGCAGCTAGTATTGTTCGACGCGTACTAACTTTCTGTAACTCAATCATCTCCCGAAGCTGCCGTTCTCGCTCTAATGCTTTACGGAGTTCTGCGACCTCCAGCTGTAACCCCTGAATAACAACCGCGCCGTCCTCCAATTCTGGGGGAAATAAAATTTCACAATTATAATGAAGTTTATTTTAGAATTTCTTTACAGTTTTTTACAATTATTGTTTTTTTACAATTGAATTTTTAGAGAAGACAGGAGCCAGTGTTATTTTTTCAAAATGTTCACTTCACTGTGTTAAGTTTATAAACTATTAGAAAAATGCTGGTTCAACCCACAGTGACGTGCTTCCTCAATTTTCTATTTTTGAACAAATACAATTACAAGAACCGGCACCACTAAAAAGTACCGGTATCAGTACAAGTACCGGTACCAGTACAAGTACCGGTACCAGTACAAGTACCGGTACCAGTACAAGTACCGGTACCAGTACAAGTACCGGTACCAGTACAAGTACCGGTACCAGTTCAAGTATCCGGTACCAGTACCGGTACCAGTACAATTACAAGTACCAGTACCAAGTACAAGTACAAGTACAAGTACCGGTACCAGTACAAGTACCGGTACCAGTACAAGTACCGGTACCAGTACAAGTACCGGTACCAGTACAAGTACCGGTACCAGTACAAGTACCGGTACAAGTAAAGTACCGGTACCAGTACAAGTACCGGTACCAGTACAAGTACCGGAACCAGTACCGGTACCAGTACAATTACAAGTACACAAGTACAATTACAAGTACAAGTACCGGTACCAATACAAGTACCGGTATAAGTAACAGTCCAGTACCGGTACCAGTACAAGTACCGGTACCAGTACAAGTACCGGTACCAGTACAAGTACCGGTACCAGTACAAGTACCGGTACCAGTACAAGTACCGGTACCAGTACAAGTACCGGTACCAGTACAAGTACCAGTACCAGTACAAGTACCGGTACCAGTACAAGTACCGGTACCAGTACAAGTACCGGTACCAGTACAAGTACCGGTACCAGTACAAGTACCGGTACCAGTACAAGTACCGGTACCAGTACAAGTACCGGTACCAGTACAAGTACCGGTACCAGTACAAGTACCGGTACCAGTACAAGTACCGGTACCAGTACAAGTACCGGTACCAGTACAAGTACTCGGTACCAGTACAAGTACCGGTACCAGTACAAGTACCGGTACCAGTACAAGTACCGGTACCAGTACAAGTACAAGTACAAGTACCGGTACAAGTACAAGTACCGGTACCAGTACAAGTACCGGTACCAGTACAAGTACCGGTACCAGTACAAGTACCGGTACCAGTACAAGTACCGGTACCAGTACAAGTACCGGTACCAGTACAAGTACCGGTACCAGTACAAGTACCGGTACCAGTACAAGTACCGGAACCAGTACAAGTACCGGTACCAGTACAAGTACCGGTACCAGTACAAGTACCGGTACCAGTACAAGTACCGGTACCAGTACAAGTACCGGTACCAGTACAAGTACCGGTACCAGTACAAGTACCGGTACCAGTACAAGTACCGGTACCAGTACAGTACCGGTACCAGTACAAGTACCGGTACCATTACAAGTACCGGTACCAGTACAATTACAAGTACCAGTACACAAGTACAATTACAATTACAAGTACCGGTACCAGTACAAGCACCTGTAACAGTACAAGTACCGGTACTAGTACAAATACAATTAAAAGTTCCGGTACCAGTAGTACCAGTCAGTACAAGTACCAGTACCACTAATATAAAATTTAAAAATATGTTCTCTAATGAGATTCCCAACGCACCCTAAATTTAGTTGTAACTTCTGAACAAACACTTTTTTTGCAAATGTGTAAAAGTAAAGTTT
Organism: Nemertoderma westbladi; assembly: GCA_032718475.1. NCBI lineage: Eukaryota > Metazoa > Xenacoelomorpha > Nemertodermatida > Nemertodermatidae > Nemertoderma > Nemertoderma westbladi. The sequence goes on along the minus strand of JAUCBJ010005808.1, from coordinate 361 downwards.
TTTATTGGGCCATTTTGAGTTAGTTTCCAAAATATGAAACATTTCAATTATACAATGATATATACAATGATTCTGTCACATAAATATTAATATTATATTTATTAACCTCTGGATAAAAATTAAATATTTTTATGTATCACATAATTAAATTAGGCTACGTTCTTCTGGTTAAAAAAAAACAATTTTTCGTGTCAAAGATTCGATAAGCTTGCATAACTTTTTAATGTTTAATGAGGATAACTCGTACGGTAACCAACAAAGTTCATGAATTTTGTCACAAGGTGGCGTTCATTCAATATTCAATATATTTTATTTTATCCTCAAACGAACAAGTAATACATATTAGATCAACATTCGCACT
>JAUCBJ010005807.1:0-18399 GCA_032718475.1 Nemertoderma westbladi | reverse complement strand
TGGGATCCCGCTTTAGTGATTGGCTGAGTGAACTCACCATGGGATCCCGCTTTAGTGATTGGCTGAGTGAACTCACCATGGGATCCCGCTTTAGTGATTGGCTGAGTGAACTCACCATGGGATCCCGCTTTAGTGATAGGCTGAGTGAACTCACCAGGGGGATCCCGCTTAAGTGATTGGCTGAGTGAACTCACCATGGGATCCCGCTTAAGTGATTGGCTGAGTGAACTCACCATGGGATCCCGCTTTAGTGATTGGCTGAGTGAACTCACCATAGGATCCCCCTTTAGTGTGTGATTGGCTGAGTGAACTTACCATGGGATCCCGCTTTAGTGATTGGCTGAGTCAACTCACCATGGGATCCCGCTTTAGTGATTGGCTGAGTGAACTCACCATGGGATCCCGCTTTAGTGATTGGCTGAGTGAACTCACCATGGGATCCCGCTTTAGTGATTGGCTGAGTGAACTCACCATGGGATCCCGCTTTAGTGATTGGCTGAGTGAACTCACTATGGGATCCCGCTTTAGCGATTGGCTGAGTGAACTCACCATGGATCCCCCTTTAGTGATTAGCTGAGTGAACTCACCATGGGATCCCCATTTAGTGTGTGATTGGCTGAGTGAACTCACCAGGGGGATCCCGCTTAAGTGATTGGCTGAGTGAACTCACCATGGGATCCCGCTTAAGTGATTGGCTGAGTGAACTCACCATGGGATCCCGCTTTAGTGATTGGCTGAGTGAACTCACCATAGGATCCCCCTTTAGTGTGTGATTGGCTGAGTGAACTTACCATGGGATCCCGCTTTAGTGATTGGCTGAGTCAACTCACCATGGGATCCCGCTTTAGTGATTGGCTGAGTGAACTCACCATGGGATCCCGCTTTAGTGATTGGCTGAGTGAACTCACCATGGGATCCCGCTTTAGTGATTGGCTGAGTGAACTCACCATGGGATCCCGCTTTAGTGATAGGCTGAGTGAACTCACCAGGGGGATCCCGCTTAAGTGATTGGCTGAGTGAACTCACCATGGGATCCCGCTTAAGTGATTGGCTGAGTGAACTCACCATAGGATCCCCCTTTAGTGTGTGATTGGCTGAGTGAACTTACCATGGGATCCCGCTTTAGTGATTGGCTGAGTCAACTCACCATGGGATCCCGCTTTAGTGATTGGCTGAGTCAACTCACCATGGGATCCCGCTTTAGTGATTGGCTGAGTGAACTCACCATGGGATCCCGCTTTAGTGATTGGCTGAGTGAACTCACCATGGGATCCCGCTTTAGTGATTGGCTGAGTGAACTCACCAGGGGGATCCCGCTTTAGTGATTGGCTGAGTGAACTCACCATGGGGATCCCGCTTTAGTGATTGGCTGAGTGAACTCACCATGGGATCCCGCTTTAGTGATAGGCTGAGTGAACTCACCAGGGGGATCCCGCTTAAGTGATTGGCTGAGTGAACTCACCATGGGATCCCGCTTAAGTGATTGGCTGAGTGAACTCACCATGGGATCCCGCTTTAGTGATTGGCTGAGTGAACTCACCATAGGATCCCCCTTTAGTGTGTGATTGGCTGAGTGAACTTACCATGGGATCCCGCTTTAGTGATTGGCTGAGTCAACTCACCATGGGATCCCGCTTTAGTGATTGGCTGAGTGAACTCACCATGGGATCCCGCTTTAGTGATTGGCTGAGTGAACTCACCATGGGATCCCGCTTTAGTGATTGGCTGAGTGAACTCACCATGGGATCCCGCTTTAGTGATAGGCTGAGTGAACTCACCAGGGGGATCCCGCTTAAGTGATTGGCTGAGTGAACTCACCATGGGATCCCGCTTAAGTGATTGGCTGAGTGAACTCACCATGGGATCCCGCTTTAGTGATTGGCTGAGTGAACTCACCATAGGATCCCCCTTTAGTGTGTGATTGGCTGAGTGAACTTACCATGGGATCCCGCTTTAGTGATTGGCTGAGTCAACTCACCATGGGATCCCGCTTTAGTGATTGGCTGAGTGAACTCACCATGGGATCCCGCTTTAGTGATTGGCTGAGTGAACTCACCATGGGATCCCGCTTTAGTGATTGGCTGAGTGAACTCACCATGGGATCCCGCTTTAGTGATTGGCTGAGTGAACTCACTATGGGATCCCGCTTTAGCGATTGGCTGAGTGAACTCACCATGGATCCCCCTTTAGTGATTAGCTGAGTGAACTCACCATGGGATCCCCATTTAGTGTGTGATTGGCTGAGTGAACTCACCAGGGGGATCCCGCTTAAGTGATTGGCTGAGTGAACTCACCATGGGATCCCGCTTAAGTGATTGGCTGAGTGAACTCACCATGGGATCCCGCTTTAGTGATTGGCTGAGTGAACTCACCATAGGATCCCCCTTTAGTGTGTGATTGGCTGAGTGAACTTACCATGGGATCCCGCTTTAGTGATTGGCTGAGTCAACTCACCATGGGATCCCGCTTTAGTGATTGGCTGAGTGAACTCACCATGGGATCCCGCTTTAGTGATTGGCTGAGTGAACTCACCATGGGATCCCGCTTTAGTGATTGGCTGAGTGAACTCACCATGGGATCCCGCTTTAGTGATAGGCTGAGTGAACTCACCAGGGGGATCCCGCTTAAGTGATTGGCTGAGTGAACTCACCATGGGATCCCGCTTAAGTGATTGGCTGAGTGAACTCACCATAGGATCCCCCTTTAGTGTGTGATTGGCTGAGTGAACTTACCATGGGATCCCGCTTTAGTGATTGGCTGAGTCAACTCACCATGGGATCCCGCTTTAGTGATTGGCTGAGTCAACTCACCATGGGATCCCGCTTTAGTGATTGGCTGAGTGAACTCACCATGGGATCCCGCTTTAGTGATTGGCTGAGTGAACTCACCATGGGATCCCGCTTTAGTGATTGGCTGAGTGAACTCACCATGGGATCCCGCTTTAGTGATTGGCTGAGTGAACTCACTATGGATCCCCCTTTAGTGATTAGCTGAGTGAACTCACCATGGGATCCCCATTTAGTGTGTGATTGGCTGAGTGAACTCACCAGGGGGATCCCGCTTAAGTGATTGGCTGAGTGAACTCACCATGGGATCCCGCTTAAGTGATTGGCTGAGTGAACTCACCATGGGATCCCGCTTTAGTGATTGGCTGAGTGAACTCACCATAGGATCCCCCTTTAGTGTGTGATTGGCTGAGTGAACTTACCATGGGATCCCGCTTTAGTGATTGGCTGAGTCAACTCACCATGGGATCCCGCTTTAGTGATTGGCTGAGTGAACTCACCATGGGATCCCGCTTTAGTGATTGGCTGAGTGAACTCACCATGGGATCCCGCTTTAGTGATTGGCTGAGTGAACTCACCATGGGATCCCGCTTTAGTGATTGGCTGAGTGAACTCACTATGGGATCCCGCTTTAGTGATTGGCTGAGTGAACTCACCATGGATCCCCTTTTAGTGATTAGCTGAGTGAACTCACCATGGGATCCCCATTTAGTGTGTGATTGGCTGAGTGAACTTACCATGGGATCCCGCTTTAGTGATTGGCTGAGTCAACTCACCATGGGATCCCGCTTTAGTGATTGGCTGAGTGAACTAAGCATGGGATCCCGCTTTAGTGATTGGCTGAGTGAACTCACCATGGATTCCCCTTTAGTGATTAGCTGAGTGAACTCACCATGGGATCCCCCTTTAGTGTGTGATTGGCTGAGTGAAATCACCATGGGATCCCGCTTTAGTGATTGGCTGAGTGACCTCACCATGGATCCCCCTTTAGTGATTAGCTGAGTGAACTCACTATGGGATCCCCATTTAGTGTGTGATTGGCTGAGTGAACTCACCATGGGATCCCGCTTTAGTGATTGGCTGAGTGAACTCACCATGGATCCCCCTTTAGTGATTAGCTGAGTGAACTCACCATGGGATCCCCTTTAGTGTGCGATTGGCTGAGTGAACTCACCATGGGATCCCGCTTTAGTGATTGGCTGAGTGAACTCACCATGGGATCCCGCTTTAGTGATTGGCTGAGTGAACTCACCATGGATCCCCCTTTAGTGATTGGCTGAATGAACTCACCATGGGATCCCCCTTTAGTGATTGGCTGAGTGAACTCACCATGGGATCCCCCTTTAGTGATTGGCTGAGTGAACTCACCATGGGATCCCCCTTTAGTGATTGGCTGAGCGAACTCACCATGGGATCCCGCTTTAGTGATTGGCTGAGTGAACTCACCATGGGATCCTGCTTTAGTGATTGGCTGAGTGAACTCACCATGGATCCCCCTTTAGTGATTGGCTGAGTGAACTCACCATGGGATCCCCCTTTAGTGATTGGCTGAGTGAACTCACCATGGATCCCCCTTTAGTGATTGGCTGAGTGAACTCACCATGGGATCCCCCTTTAGTGATTGGCTGAGTGAACTCACCATGGGATCCCGCTTTAGTGATTGGCTGAGTGAACTCACTATGGGATCCCGCTTTAGTGATTGGCTGAGTGAACTCACCATGGATCCCCCTTTAGTGATTGGCTGAATGAACTCACCATGGGATCCCCCTTTAGTGATTGGCTGAGTGAACTCACCATGGGATCCCCCTTTAGTGATTGGCTGAGTGAACTCACCATGGGATCCCCCTTTAGTGATTGGCTGAGTGAACTCACCATGGATCCCCCTTTAGTGATAGGCTGAGTGAACTCACCATGGGATCCCCCTTTAGTGATTGGCTGAGTGAACTCACCATGGATCCCCCTTTAGTGATTGGCTGAGTGAACTCACCATGGGATCCCTCTTTAGTGATTGGCTGAGTGAACTCACCATGGATCCACCTTTAGTGATTGGCTGAGTGAATTCACCATGGGATCCCCCTTCAGTGATTGGCTGAGTGAACTCACCATGGGATCCCCCTTTAGTGATTGGCTGAGTGAACTCACCATGGGATCCCCCTTTAGTGATTGGCTGAGTGAACTTACCATGGGATCCCGCTTTAGTGATTGGCTGAGTGAACTCACCATGGGATCTCCCTTTAGTGATTGGCTGAGTGAACTTACCATGGGATCCTGCTTTAGTGATTGGCTGAGTCAACTCACCATGGGATCCCGCTTTAGTGATTGGCTGAGTGAACTCAGCATGGGATCCCGCTTTAGTGATTGGCTGAGTGAACTCACCATGGATTCCCCTTTAGTGATTAGCTGAGTGAACTCACCATGGGATCCCCCTTTAGTGTGTGATTGGCTGAGTGAAATCACCATGGGATCCCGCTTTAGTGATTGGCTGAGTGACCTCACCATGGATCCCCCTTTAGTGATTAGCTGAGTGAACTCACTATGGGATCCCCCTTTAGTGTGTGATTGGCTGAGTGAACTCACCATGGGATCCCGCTTTAGTGATTGGCTGAGTGAACTCACCATGGATCCCCCTTTAGTGATTAGCTGAGTGAATTCACCATGGGATCCCCTTTAGTGTGCGATTGGCTGAGTGAACTCACCATGGGATCCCGCTTTAGTGATTGGCTGAGTGAACTCACCATGGGATCCCGCTTTAGTGATTGGCTGAGTGAACTCACCATGGATCCCCCTTTAGTGATTGGCTGAATGAACTCACCATGGGATCCCCCTTTAGTGATTGGCTGAGTGAACTCACCATGGGATCCCCCTTTAGTGATTGGCTGAGTGAACTCACCATGGGATCCCCCTTTAGTGATTGGCTGAGCGAACTCACCATGGGATCCCGCTTTAGTGATTGGCTGAGTGAACTCACCATGGGATCCTGCTTTAGTGATTGGCTGAGTGAACTCACCATGGATCCCCCTTTAGTGATTGGGTGAGTGAACTCACCATGGGATCCCCCTTTAGTGATTGGCTGAGTGAACTCACCATGGATCCCCCTTTAGTGATTGGCTGAGTGAACTCACCATGGGATCCCGCTTTAGTGATTGGCTGAGTGAACTCACTATGGGATCCCGCTTTAGTGATTGGCTGAGTGAACTCACCATGGATCCCCCTTTAGTGATTGGCTGAATGAACTCACCATGGGATCCCCCTTTAGTGATTGGCTGAGTGAACTCACCATGGGATCCCCCTTTAGTGATTGGCTGAGTGAACTCACCATGGGATCCCCCTTTAGTGATTGGCTGAGTGAACTCACCATGGATCCCCCTTTAGTGATAGGCTGAGTGAACTCACCATGGGATCCCCCTTTAGTGATTGGCTGAGTGAACTCACCATGGATCCCCCTTTAGTGATTGGCTGAGTGAACTCACCATGGGATCCCTCTTTAGTGATTGGCTGAGTGAACTCACCATGGATCCACCTTTAGTGATTGGCTGAGTGAATTCACCATGGGATCCCCCTTCAGTGATTGGCTGAGTGAACTCACCATGGGATCCCCCTTTAGTGATTGGCTGAGTGAACTCACCATGGGATCCCCCTTTAGTGATTGGCTGAGTGAACTTACCATGGGATCCCGCTTTAGTGATTGGCTGAGTTAACTCACCATGGGGTCCCACTTTAGTGATTGGCTGAGTGAACTTAACATGGGATCCCGCTTTAGTGATTGGCTGAGTGAACTCACCAGGGGATCCCCCTTCATGGATTGGCTGAGTGAACTCACCATGGGATCCCCCTTCAGTGATTGGCTGAGTGAACTCACCATGGGATCCCCCTTTAGTGATTGGCTGAGTGAACTCACCATGGGATCCCCCTTTAGTGTGTGATTGGCTGAGTGAACTAACCATGGGATCCCGCTTTAGTGATTGGCTGAGTGAACTCACCATGGGATCTCCCTTTAGTGATTGGCTGAGTGAACTTACCATGGGATCCCGCTTTAGTGATTGGCTGAGTAAACTCACCATGGGATCCCGCTTTAGTGATTGGCTGAGTGAACTTACCATGGGATCCCGCTTTAGTGATTGGCTGAGTGAACTCACCATGGGATCTCCCTTTAGTGATTGGCTGAGTGAACTTACCATGGGATCCTGCTTTAGTGATTGGCTGAGTGAACTTACCATGGGGTCCCGCTTTAGTGATTGGCTGAGTGAACTTACCATGGGATCTCCCTTTAGTGATTGGCTGAGTGAACTTACCATGGGATCCCGCTTTAGTGATTGGCTGAGTGAACTCACCATTGGATACCCCTTTAGTGTGTGATTGGCTGAGTGAACTCACCATGGGATCCCGCTTTAGTGATTGGCTGAGTGAACTCACCATTGGATACCCCTTTAGTGTGTGATTGGCTGAGTGAACTCACCATGGGATCCCGCTTTAGTGATTGGCTGAGTGAATTCACCATGGGATCCCCCTTCAGTGATTGGCTGAGTGAACTTACCATGGGATCTCCCTTTAGTGATTGGCTGAGTGGACTTACCATGGGATCCCGCTTTAGTGATTGGCTGAGTGAACTCACCATGGGATCCCGCTTTAGTGATTGGCTGAGACAATCTTTTGGAATCTCCAACGCCATATCAAACTGAATTGGTTTATCGATTTTAATCATCCTGCCTTTTTCTGGGTCGTAATGAAATCTCTTGAGATGGATAATGAGAACTGGGGGCAGTAAATCGAGACTGAGTTTACGGCAAGCTTCCACCTCCTAAAGAGAGAATCAGTTGTAAAATGATCAATCAAAGATGGGGACAGTTATAGTTAGTTGTTATTGACAATAATTAATAGTTGTCCAGATATAGTTATATCGCATTGCACTGACAAATCCACAGTGAAAAGAAAAAAGGAATTAAAACAAACGATATTTTTAAGACGAAAACTTGCACCATGTGAACAATTAATACCAGGTTTCCACTTTTCGGTCGAAATTTTATTGCATTTTTACGAATAATTTGTATTTTATTTAATTTTTCCTTATTAAGTGAGGATGATTTTCCAACAAAATGTACCCTATGTGGGCCTACTCCACTCCATAGTTTTTAAGTTTAGTAGAACCAGAAAATCCAGCAACCTGGCTTTAAGAAGACCATCCATAGACAAACGTAAGAGGATGGGCCCCAATCTGGGAGAGTAATACAACCCCCTAAATGTCATTATTATTAAACTATAAAACATTTGAACGGCCAAGTGGTTATAATTCAATCAGCTGGCCTAACATAACAGTGAGTAACCTTATAGATATTCCCATAGGATTCACTGGGGAAGAGCTATTCAGCTGGCGGGGTAATAAATTACAAACTAACAGTTTTTGATGTTTGCTTATTGTTGCTGAGAGATAGTGAGTGAGTAATAAACTTGGCAAGTAATGTATTTCTCTGCAGTTTGGGCCTATTCATTCAATCAATAGTAGTAGCTTACTAGGCCCTCATGAGCTCCAGCAGCAATTTTCGTGTTAAGGGGCTAATTTTTGAAATAAAAAGACACATTAAAAAATTTTTTCGAATCTTTTTTTCCACATCCTGGGGTTGAGTTGTGTCGGATTGATATAACATTCATTGACGGACGAGCTATAGTTTCAGAGGAGAATTCACCTGAAATACATTTAAATAAATAAATAAATATAGATAGTGAATACTTTTACAATAAGAAGTCCTAACGGGCTTCTAACTAGACAAACCTTGCTTGTTTTGGATGAGGTGAACCCTTCTAATTCCTCCGGCCCAAAGAACGACTCCAGGGCGTCTTTAAGACGAACTATGTTATTGTCATGGATATCCAGTTGAAGAGTAATAAACGGCTCGAGATTCGCAGTTTCTTTCGAACCTAGAAAATATAATAAATGGTTCCTAAACATAATTAGGGGGGGGGGGGGGGTGGGGGGGGGGGGGGGGTAGCGCATTTTCTGACCAAAAGTCGAATTTTTGAAACATATCCTATCTAATGCAGAATCTCATGCTGAATCCAAATATGTAAACCGTTTTCCCATATCTTGCTTAGTTTTCGAGATATCTGGAGTAGAAGATACCGGCTCCGATATATCGCGATATCGGTAAATGCGATGAAGACAATTATATAATTTTTCTCCGTCATTTCTTAGCCGTTTTTGCAATTTTTGCTTTATGAACATGAAATGTAATTTAATAAGACGACGAAATTCAGTTTGTGTTACATATTTGGAATCCTTGAACGATCAGCGTTCTATCAGTACCAAACCAATAATACGAATCACTATAAGGTTGTAGAATAACTGCAGCGACTGGTGCAATATCGCCGGAGACACTTTTTCCAAACGTTTGTAGCTAAAGATTGAAAGCAAAAATAAAATTCTGGCTCACCCATAAGGAGGAGGAGGGAGGTAAAACTATTTCTGTTTCAATTTTCATGTAATCTCAGTAAGACTTATAATTTTTTTTGGTGGTGGGGGGTAGGGGCTTTTGGGGCAGGTACCTGTATAACGACACTATATTCCAGGACAAGATGTACCATGTTATAATTTTGTTTTATCATTTTTCGAAGAACGTGTAATTATATTTAAGCCTTCCGTACGATGGTTGTTTGTTAGTAAATTTTTATATTTTATTTCTGGATTTGTTTTCTAGGGATTTCATTTTAAGTTACTGCATAGCTTACAATAAATGGACATATTGTTCATATTTATTATATAAATGTGTTCAGCACAGAAAAGGAAAAGATCACCGAGATCATATTCTTATTATTTCACACAATGTTTTGTCAGATACAATAAATTCAAAATTCGCATGAAATATTAGGCGACTGACCTTGTTTGTGAAGAGTTGAGCGAATGCGACCAACAAATATATCGACGATGGGCGAGTGGGAGAGATTGGTAGAGCGGGTGAGCATGGCTCGGTTGCCACGCCCACTGACCTGCTCCCAATCGCCGGGGTCGCCCCCGTCCAGGACGCCCATGGGCGTGGCGGGCGCCTGCTCAACGCCCGCGAGCCCCAGACACACGACCATCTCCTCGTGCAGCGCCACCAGCAGCGCGGAAAGGTACTCCTCGGCGTCCTCCTGCCGACTGTCGGCCAACCCGATGTGCGCCAACATCCCGTAGAGGTAATCCGGCTCGAACGGTTTACCCAGGACCAACTCGTTGCTACGCGGCGCCGGATTGTTGCGTAGCGACGGGATATAAAACTCCCAGGCGAAACGCTTGATGGCGTCTATCAACGGAGTGGCGGTGCGGCCACGACCGCTAGGGGGCAGACGAGGAAGGTCGCGAATGAGATGGAAGAATGGCGGACACGCGAGGAGGGCCTGGAGGGTGGCGTTAACGTAACATAGGTTACCGCGATTAACGAGTCCGCGAGGGTTGAACGGGACCGGCCGGTGGTTGAGTTTACTGCGACTCAGATAGACGCCGATGTCCCGACCGAATAGATCCTGCGAGGCCTCGGCCGGACTCAGAGTCGCGCTGCCTTGGCGCCGGTTCGCGGGTTGGTTCCGGACCGCCGCGGGCCGCTGATCCTCGCGGTACGCCGACGGGTAGATAACGATCGCGTTGTTGCAGTCGCGCTCGTTCTTGAACAGTTCGGACCAGCGACGGGCGCTGGGCGCCGCGGCGGTCGTCTTGGCGACGCCGTCCGTCGCGTCGTCCGGTTTTTTCGGCGACGATTTCTCGGGATTCGGCGATCCTTCATCCTCCACTGGGTTCGCCGATTCCGTTCGGCCCTCTACATCGAATTCCTGAGAAACGATCTCGACTGGAGATTCTTCTTCGTAGAGATTAACTTGATTGAGTCTATCCGGGAGTGGTTGAAGGTAGTCCGGCTCGACGGCTACATCCGTCACGCCGCTCGGTGACGTCATCATGGGTGACGTCATCGACGGTTCCGGTACGAACCTGTCGGGTTCAGCAGGTTTCTCCGGACTGACACTGTGGGGCGTGAATCCCTCGGGCGGGTTGGAATGCGAGGAACTCCATGAACCCTTACCGGGGGAGGAGGAAGTCGGAACGGATGTAGGGGAGTCGACGTGGCCCTGCTGGGTCGGGGGACTGGTCGGGCCGTGGTGGGCGCCGGAAATGTACCCGATATCGGTCGGAAGGACGCTCGGACCGATAGGCGATGTGGCGTCGGACGAACGGGCCGCGATGTCGTTGGAGATGAACGTTGATCGTAAAGTCACCATTTCCTGACCAGTTAACGAAGAACGATCGCTATAGAGGGAAATAAAGTGATACATTATCTACCTATTAATTAATTTCATACGACACACATGAACTCATTGACACAATAGTAAAAATAGGGAGGATAGGTGACTCTGAACGCAATTCAAGGACTCAACTGACGCAAATAACCACATAAAGATAAGCCAAAGGAAGCAAATAAATAAAATATTAAAAATAACAAAACCAATAATCACAAACTAAAGATGAAAATTAAGTGAAAAATAAAATAGTAGTTAGGGAATTCAGTGATGAAAATGTCCAAATATATAAACAGAGAAAAACCTTGTTATATAGAGAGTCTTGAATATGAATATCAGCCATATACGTTCTTGTTCTTGTTTAAATATTATGTGCATTTTTGGACTCTGCCGTACCCTGGGGTAATTTTTTTCTTTTTTCATATTTAATCAATGAAAATATTGAAAATTACCAAAATTATCTAAAAATTCAATAATTTTTTTATATCAAAAAGTGAAAAGTGAAAATTTTCGAAATTTTCAAATCTAGAAAAAAAAATTTTAAAAATTTTAGAAAATTGAGAGTAAAAATCACTCGATGGTGAAAACCGAGGCCCTTGTGAAGAATACCAGACTTTCTGCCGTTATATTTCACTTTGCAGTTACCCCCATGTAAAGAGTACCAGGTTTTCACCAAAAACACAGGTTACAGAAGTGCTGAATCTAACCAAAACAATAAACGAATTAGTATATGTATGTACAGGTTATAAGACAGAAATAAGCGCTATAAAACACTTAATAAAGATAAATTTAAAAAAATAAAAAATCTTCATATCTAAAATTAAAATAAAAAGTCGACCGAAAAGTGAAATCCTGGTATTCTTCACATGGGCGAAAACCGATATCACTACTTGAATGCTCTTTTATCAAACTACAGAAATATATGAAATTTGTATTTAAAATTCCTAAATTTCACTTTAATTGTGGGTAATGGTCCTCCTAAATCATTAGTTTCGGTTTCGGCCAAAATTATAGGTGCTAATATATATAGTAACTAATGTAAATTATTCGATTCAATATGTTTATTGACTAATATCCGACAAAAGACATTATTATCATTAAATATTTGAAATTACATATTATGAAATATAAACTTAGTGAAACTAAATAACTTTAGATCTAAAATTAGTCCCTTCAAATTAGTAACTTGAAAATGTCCCAGTTATTTTCTCGAGTTAGTGTCTTTGCAGTTCCTTGAAAATCTCAGAAATTATTTTGACGATTCTTTCCCCGTTGTTTATTAACATAAATTCTGCTACCGTGGAGTAGGATTTTCCCCCCAATATATCTTTCGTCAGTGAACAACCCGATAACACGTGTAATTCGTTCTGTACCGACGATCCATCACATTTGCAGACTCGTTCTTCTCTATAGGTACACGTGTCCACCTTCCTGTCTCTACCCTTAAGCGATGCGCGCTTAAACGAAATCTCGTAAAATCGATCCTGTTCTGCTCGTGTATGTACGGTTTCTGCTGATTATATACCTTGTGGATAGTTAGATTAGGGTTTATTTCCAGGTAAGTTGCCAATTTAGTGTGGATATGTGCAGCATCTTTAAATTCTACTCTTCAAACCATTAATATTTCTAGCTATTATATTACCTTCCGTCAGTTCTAACTTATTTAGATATTTAAAAACGCGGGTGTTCCCTGTTTTTGCCAGATGATACGCGATGTGTGCAGGATCTTCTCGGTGCCACGATTTCTTGAGTCTTCGGATAGAGTTTCTAATATTATTGTCGATGACGGATCCTACCTCAGCCATACCAATCTCTGTATAGCACAGCACACTCGGTGTTGTTGTTTTAACGCCCAAAAGTATTTTTATCAGTTTACTATACTGTATATCTTTTCAATTTCCTTTCTCCCCCGTATTGCTAACCAGGTATCGCTGGAATACAGTATCGCTGCCGTTACAGCACAGTCAAGCACCTTTTTCTTTAGACAGAAAGGCATATTTGGATTGCTGGTACAAAATGCTGCAAACTTGGCTACCTGTTTTTTACTTTCACCTGCGTGTAAATTTATCACTGATTCTATTCTACCATCCTGTGTGAAGAAACCACCCAGGTAAACATATTTATCTGTATTAATTATTTGTACACTTCCACATAACAACGGTTGTTCAGCTATAAATCCATTTATGACCATGAACTTACTCTTCTTCTCATTGATTACCATATTATGTGACATACAGAATTTATCTAAAATATTTAGCTTTTCTATACAACTCTCTCGGTTCTCGGCTAAAATAGCAGTATCGTCCATGAACAGGAGAAGATGCAAGGCTCTTAGGTATGTGTTAGTAGACGTTAGTGAATCAAACATGGCGACTAGGACATCAATGTAAAGAGTGAATAGAAATAAACTTGATGGCGCTCCTTGACGCAAACCGCTGTCGACACGAATATCAATTGATAAGGTTTAAAAACGTCGTCCTATACCTAATACAAAGATAAGAACAACTGATTAACTAATGATAGTTAGTAGTTACCTTGTGTACGGACTAGACGCTGATGCTGGTCTGTCTATAGCCGAGGTTGGCCTTTCATCGGTATCCAACGGAGACACCGAGTCTAACTCGTCTACCTCACCGGTGTAACTGGAGGTGTCCATGTTGTTAATGCCAGTCTCTTTGTCGCCGTTTGTAACGAACATTGGACCGTTACACAAGGCTGTAGGCGCCACTTCGTTCTGGCTCTGTGTCGTTGCCCCGTCGGGAAGGTTCAAAATCTAAACAATTAATATAAAATAAATTAAACTTGAACAAGATTTTAAAGATAGAATTTGTGTACTAATATTCTCAATTCTCATATATATTTGAAACTTAGTCAGAAATGTACACAAACTTATTAGTAAACAACTACAACTAGGTCCAGAGAGATCGGACAGTGTAAGTAAATGATGTCCTTCCAGACCTCCAGATTGACCATGGTAGACACAACTTTGTTTCCCCCAAGTCCAGTATCCCGTGCAAGTTGGCCTTTCATAGTGGGACGTCCACAGGAACGCCTACCTAGAGCTGTTTTCAGAAAAATGGATCTGTTTCTGATCCGGTATGACCTCGTCTCTACTTCTCCAGCACTGCAGTGCCAATTGACTCGTAGTCTGTGTTCACGTAGATTATAGTTGATACGGGTGGTATTGCACGATAAAGAGTTAAAGTCATGTAACATTACGCGATATTCATTATATAGCAAGGCTTCCATTATCACGAAGTCAGAAGTTAATGTTTTCTAATATGTGTCTGCAAATTGTAAATCTCTGAAAAAAAAAGTCTTATAAAAGTCTGTAAATTTGTGTCTTATTGTTAGCATTTATATGCAATCTAATATCTCTCTTTAGCAGCCATCTCCACTTTATTCAGTAGAAGCTGTGCATCTCCTATAGTCCTAGCGTATTAGAAAAACAGGGCAAAATCGGTGTCTGTCACTTTATGAGCGGGATAGTTTATATTTACCTTCCATATTTAGAATATAGACGTATTTCAGTCTGTCTAAGTATGTCTTAGCTGTTTGTCCGTCAAAAAATATATTTATAATTTAGTGTTTTGGTGAATGAGTGGTTTAATATTATTATAACTTTCGTTGGGCATGGGCACTGCTTAGCAGTCGACCAGGTCTATTTTTAATGAACCGCTAAATGAATGGTTAGAGCGTCAGACTCCAACCTGGAGGTCACAGGTTCGACCCCACCTGGAACTGAACGTGCATTGCCATCTTTGACTAAGCTGTGCCCCAACGAAAATTAGAAAAAAATAATAAAACACACCAACTCTCACAAATGTGTACTCCATGGGGGATTCCAGGTTGGTGATTGTATTTCTGAAATCAGTTTCCATGTTTAAATAAATCTATAGACTTTGTGTATGTCTGTAACATATTAGAACATAATATTATCATTATGAACATATTACTCAAGCGAATATAATATATAGCTTTTCATTTAGGGCGGTAATATTATTTGTTAACAGCCAACCTGCCAAACCCAAAGTACGTTATGATTTCTAGTACCCCGTTTTGCTATTCTTGGTTAGCACATATTAATTTAAGCCTTGAACTGCGGTCCTGAAAGAAATAAGCACTTGCTCTCGCCTTGCAGAAAGTCTGTCGTCAGTTGAAGGAAACTCCTTGCAGTGCAGCCGGCATATGCAATAGTGTTGCAACGGGATCTGGATCCACAATTTTCGGGATTGCAACTGTCGGGATCCCGATTTTCGGGATGGGGGTTTCTAACTTTATTGCGGCCAACTCGTTCAAAACTTAAACTGGCTATCTGCCATGCCCACTTTATAGGCGGGCTTCCAGAAAATTTGAAACCTTCCGGAAACCACAATTTGTAATTGAAAAACTTCGTAATTTTTAATTAAAATTAATTGATTCCAGTGCCACAATCCCCTAGATTAAGTGTGAAAGAGAGCAATATTGGAGGAAGGGATGGTTGAGGATGGCTGAAAGACTTCGTCAGCTGATTTTAATTCTTATCTTATTAATTTAGATAAATGTGAATGTTATTCTAATTCGATTCATAAGCTTTCGGACTTAAAAAAAAGTGTTACAAACTGCCCTTAAATCCTGCTGGTTATCGCTTGGTAGTTTAGCCCATCGTTATACTAGCTTAGGTATATTAGTGCAATACACACCGTTTATGTTACACTGCTTCCCTGTAGGAAGGTTGCCCCATGGCCCTGCTTTCTGTATCTGCCAATAGGATTTGATCATTCTTAGTAGGCCTATTCTACCTTATTCTTAACGTGTTTTGCACCAGTAATTCTTGTATTTGTTTGAACATATAAGTAGAACCGATCTGGAGATACCCTATGTACTGATGTAAAACTTATTTCAACATACGTAACTTGACATAATTATAACTACGTCTTTTCAAGATTAAATAGGCCTAATGAAATAACGATCCCGACGAAACTCGAAACCACAACGCCAATTCCAAATTCTGTGGTTTACATTCTGGTTCCGATGCCGGGAAACCTGGTCTAAAGGTTTCCACGTCACAGATTATCCTTACCCTCGGAGTATCCACAATCCATCGCTGGACAGTTCAACTATCCGTTGCCTTCTCTCGATATGTCGGACGCGGAGTCTGACATCGTTAGTGGAGCCACGTCGGGTGGTCTCCCCGCCAAAGGGAATGGTTCGTTTCATGGTAGTCTGAGCTCTCCTCGACTCGGCGATGGAACTACGACATCCGATGGTGAGGATAAATCTCGACTTGAACCCTTGGAATCCCGACCCGGTTCGAGTGATACCGGTACGCGTTTCGAGGGTTTCGATACCGCGGACCTAGAGGTCCTAGACCCTGATATTGCGTTCTATCCTGCGGATGATTTAGAGGCTAGCCCTGCAGTTACCGACAGCCAGCGACCCATCCGATTGAAAGACGCGAAGATTACTCGAGCCAATACCAAGCGGAGGCTCACTTGTTTGGCTGCCAAGCTTCATTCTCTAGTCGATTCCCGTGGCAGTCGCACCTTAATCCAGGGCTTCCTAGGGGAACTCAACGAGGACTTTGACGACTGTGTTCGATCTCACAGTAAGTGTCTTCAGTATCTGGATCCCGGAACCGATTCTAAGTCTAAAGCCATAGAGGAGGAATGGTTGGCTGCCGTCCGCGAGGGTTATCGGCGCTGTCGGAGTGAAGCTGAAAGTTACCTCGCCTCCCGGAGAGGCGAACCTTCTTCAGCTGGTGGAAGTAAATCCAAGGTATCCTCCTCGCGATCCCCGGGAGGTGGTATTAACTCCTCGAAGCGGCAACTGGAAGAGAAAAGATTAAAACTCCAGCAGTTCGAAAGGGATCGGGAGCTTCGCGAGAAGGAGCTAGCGCTCAACAATAGGAAGCAGCTCCGTCGCCTCCAGAACGAGGTGGAGCTGCTCGAGTTGTCTGTTCGTACCGAGGAAATAGAAAACAGGGAGGCCGGAGTTGCGAACCTCAGGGAACGGGTTCTCGCTGATTTCCTTGAGGATGAGGACTCCAACCGGGCCGGCGGGGTCCAACCGGTTCCCAATTATCCTCTCGCATCCAGGAGATCGAATCCTTTCCCAGGTCATCCGTTATCCGATCCAGTGACACAGCTCACGGTTGAGTCACCCCGTTACCCGCCTAGTAACGTACCGGTAATTCATAGTTCTAATGAAATTACTAGTAATAATATATTACAGAGTTCGTGTCAATCGTGTCCTATTATTGATACAGTGTTTAAACCGTCTCAATGTAATTCTAGCTTAGCTACTAATACTGTAAGTGATTGTAATATGAATAGAAAATCTGGTGTTATATTTAGTATCTCCAGCGGTTCATTTGTGCAGTCATTACCGGTACCGATTATTAGTAGTGTAGAATCTGTCCCGCTCCGTGTACTCAATAAGGATACCACCGGTAATAATTTTATAAATATTTCAGTGCCAAACTTTGTAGCTGTAGAACACCCAACCACGGCAACTCTGCCCCGCTTTAACCAGCGAACTATTTTTCCATTTGATAGTAATTCAATAAATAATTATAAACCTTTAAGTAACTGTAATAGCACTTGGGCTTTATCTAGCCCTGAGTTTGTACCCCGTGGATTTGCCTCGCCTGATTCTAATTTGGTTAGCGGATTGAAGGGAGTGTGTGCCCCTGTGAGTTATATGTATGGTGGCTCTACCAATGATAGTGTACATTGTGTGCCATGTACTGCGACTGGTTTGCGTCCTGAGTATGCGTCTGACCCTGTGTATCGCCCGAGCGGCCAACCCTTTGGGGGTCCTGAGAGGTGTCCGGGTCGGCCCATTGTTAACGGGCCGGCTAGTGAGCCAGTAGTGTCGGCCACATATGACCTTCCTTCGTTTTCATCTCGTCCAGTTAATAGATCCAAAGTATCTGGGCGTGTAGATGATTGGATTGACTCTCCTGACTCCGATGACAGAAGTGACGCGCTTTTTGGTGGTCATGGTCCGATAGATTTGCAGGCTCTATTTAAGGTACCAATCGATCCATTTGATGGCTCACCCATTAAATGGCCTGGTTTTATTTCATCATTCCGTGCTTTAGTGCATGATAGAATTCCAAACGACGCAATTCGTCTCTCTATTCTTAGGAATTTATTATCCCCTGAGATTCGTAATAGTGTAGCTGCTACTATAGATGACCCTACATTGTATTATGAAACATTGAGAGATATTCGCAGAATTTATGGTGATAAACATCTCATTGCTTCTAGCCATATTAAACAGCTTTTTTCTGTCCAAAATGTTAACTCAAGCGATTTCGAGTCATTAAAATCCTTTTCGCTTAAATTGCATGGCTCAGTATCTGCTTTAG
>JAUCBJ010005806.1:0-63530 GCA_032718475.1 Nemertoderma westbladi | reverse complement strand
AAAAATATATTTAAAAGAAGGAAAGAATACCTAAGCCATGAGCTGCATAAAATTGAGGGGGATAAAAGGACACATATTACTGTTACTAAATAAAAGGAATCCCTACAAGATTACATGTTACAATTTTTAAAAAAGTTTTTGTTTTGGTATTTCCTATTGAATACTAAGGCAGTGATTTTTTATGTCCTTTTATTTGACTTTTTTTGTCCTTTTTTTTTACGAATTATGCATAATGACTTTTGTTGTCCTTTTAATGACTTTTATTGTCCTTTTAATGACTTTTTATGTATGTATTTCTTCAAACTGTCAGACTGCTGATTTCTGGACTGTCAGACAGTTGATTTCACTATGCCTGTGCCAAAACATTCCATGATTCCATGATTTATAGACTATGAGATAGATTTCCATATGCGCCTGTGGTAAAAAGACTCTATATTTAATATTTTGTGGTTGTTGCCGATAATCGATTACCACATGACGTAGCAAAACACTCATTTTATAGCCAAAAACAATTACCAATTGATGGAAAGGAGCAGGTTAAGGCCGAGTTTTCTAACCAAAACAATAAACAGTCACTTTACCAAATCAGGGAAAGGAGCAGGTTACAGAGACGGGATTTTCTAACCAAAACAATAAACGATCACTTAACTAATTGAGGGAAAGGAGCAGGTTACAGAGGCGGGATTTTCTAACCAAAACAATACACGATTACTTAACTTATTGAGGGAAAGGAGCAGGTTACAGAGGCGGGATTTTCTAACCAAAACAATAAACGATCATTTAACTAATTGAGGGAAAGGGACAGGTTACAGAGGCGGAATTTTCTAACCAAAACAATAAACGATCACTTAACTAATTGAGGGAAAGGAGCAGGTTACAGAGGCGGGATTTTCTAACCAAAACAATAAACGATCATTTAACTAATTGAGGGAAAGGGGCAGGTTACAGAGGCGGGATTTTCTAACCAAAACAATAAACCATCATTTAACTAATTGAGGGAAAGGAGCAGGTTACAGAGGCGGGATTTTCTAACCAAAACAATAAACGATCATTTAACTAATTGAGGGAAAGGGGCATGTTACAGAGGCGGGATTTTCTAACCAAAACAATAAACGATAACATTACCAATTGAGGGAAAGGAGCAGGTTACAGAGGCGGGATTTTCTAACAAAAACAATAAACGATCACTTAACTAATTGAGGGAAAGGAGCAGGTTAAGTCCGGATTTTCTAACCAAAACAATAAACAGTCACTTTACCAAATCAGGGAAAGGAGCAGGTTATCCGTAACACTACTCAGACAGTAGTCATGACTGCATGATCCATTATTGATTATAAAACTAATACAGTAATAGGCCTAAATTATGTGAAAGGTATATCCACATTTTCCACAATCCTGCAATCCAGTTTGGCCTATCAATTATTTAAAATTTATTAGCACAACCGGTAGGCCTACCATTACCGTATTTAAATGGTAGGCTACACAGTAGGCCTATAGCAGTACAGAAAAACAGAATACAGAAATTACAGAAACAAAAAATACAGAAATACCTGCTTTATACCTACATCTGTACATACAATACAGCAAAATAGTGCTATATATACTAATACCGGTACTGATAGCCTGAGAGAACAGCAGTAGAGAAACCGGTAGCATGGAACCTAACATTAGACTTTTGGAGGACATAAAAAATAAAAAAAAAAGGACAAAAAAAGGATTTAAACGGACAATAAAAATTATTGCGGAATACTAATATGTTCGGCTATAGTACGTACATTACAGTTAGCTGACACAATGTATATTACAGCAAGTAGAGCGTACTGCACAGTTAATTAATTATTAGAGGTGGTGCATGGAATACTAAATATACATATATAAATATACATGTATATTTAGTATTCCATGGGTGGTGTGAGTTTGTTACATCCAAATGTTAGGTGGGGGCGAGCCATCGGGTCGAAGTTTCATTCTATAGAAGTGGTACCAGTTTATTGAGGGGTGGGCGGTGGCAATTAATGAGTAATGCTTCAGTATGAATACGACGCTGGTGGTTACGAAATTGCTGGACGCATGTTGCTTCGTAATTATTACAGCTACTTTTTTAAAAATTGTAATATGTAATCTTGTAGGGATTCCTTTTATTTAGTAACAGTAATATGTGTCCTTTTATCCCCCTCAATTTTATGCAGCTCATGGCTTAGGTATTCTTTCCCTTCTTTTAAATATATTTTTTAATGATTTTTTATTTCAGAACCAACATTTTTTATAATTTTTTTACCCTTTTACCAGCCTCACTTTTATTTATAAATTTCTAATTCAACGACTTAATATTGGAACCAAAATTTTTTAACAATTTTTAATCATTTAATGGTTTTAACGTTACCCACCCTTTTTACACCTCTTCATTTAGCACCCTTTTTATTTTTATTTTTATTTTTTATTTTTAAATTTTTAACAGTTGAACGACTAATACCTTAACAACACATGTAGCCTACAATTCTATCTCTAGGCCTACATACAGTATTATACAGTATCTAAATATGTTAATCTAATACATCCTATCATACTGTCTATATCGGAATTTGGTGGCATAATAATTGGTTGTACCGTACGTTCAATTTAATATGATGGTTTAGGTTTATAAATTGTGTTTTAATGTTATTTTAATTTATTTACTGAAGACGTCCGTGAGGCGAGGATGAAATGGCCATATAAATATGTAGAAACTGTTTTTGTTAACCGTGGCATTAGACCCTTTCTACAGTCATTATCCCTGAAGTTATAATCTAGAGATTTGGTGTCCTCAGCAGTTAGAGCCAAGCATGGACTCGCATAGAGGATAACATAAACAACTGCTGCTGTAAATAATCGGACCTTAAGTTTCCGACGTATTCTGTGTGACTTCCAAATCTTGGACAGCCCTCCTTGGCGTAGTGCTTAAATCCATTGCCTTGAATTCACAACTTTGCGGAGGTCGTAGGTTCGATCCCCGCATAGGGGCCAGAGTAGTTTTCATTTTGACACGAAAGCTTTCAAGGGACAATCTGCCTTTCTTCATAAATATTAGCTGAATGCGTACCAGTTTGATCTTGGGAGTATTAATTGTTCTGGGGGTCAGCACTGTTATTAAGGGGGTTATAACACCCCCACTCCTACTACTCCCCCCCCCCCCCCGTCATAAGACTTTGTGCTTAATCCCTGGCCTATAACGGCCGAAGAAAATATTTTTTCACTTTACTTCACCAGTTTGCTGTCTGATATGAGTGAATACGAATACTCACCTGTTTATTGTCTGATACGGGTAAATACAATCAATATTGCCATCAATTAACTTGCGGGTCTGCATACTGAATGTTTCTGTGGATTTGAAGGCGCGAATAATAGACGTCCCTTGAAGGGTCTCCTGGAAGTGACTGTAAATGGGACTCCTAGACACCGCTTCTATTCGGTTCAATTGTCTGGCCGACCCAATGAAAAACCTCTGCAACACAAACAGTATTTACCTGGTTACAGTGGTATACAATGGCAACGAGTGTTTATAATTATTTCCACATGTTAAAATTACCTCACTGGGTTTCACACCTAATTATGGTCATTTATTATACTGATTAATTATGTTGTTTTATATTAAATATTTTTCATACATACTGTAGCATTTTGTAATACTTTAGTTGTTTAATATTTTAAGTCACCTCAAAAGTTACTTAATATAGTATGGCAAGTAATTTTTTACCAACACCTTTTTACCTTAAATTTCCCAGGTGTATTTTCTAATTTAAAACCGGTAATTTTAAATTGTGTTCTTCAGTATAAATGGAAAAGAACGGATACCAACCACTAAACTGTGATTATTGAATGTATGTATTAATGTATGGACAATCTCAATCAATATTATGCTTCCATTAGGTCAACGCACCAATAGCGGCCTATGGGTTGATACATACATGCCCCACCTCCCATTGGTCGTCCTACAGATCACGCCATGCGTCCAGGCCATTAGCTAGGGCTTTGTTGGCCCCTGGCTCACTGTAAGTGGACTGATTGGTCCACCTACTAGCTTGCCCTGCCCTAACCAAGTCATCTTCCCTTTCCCCACGTTATATGTTCTTCTACTTCCGGCCAGTATTGTTAAATTGCCCCCCCCCCCTTCCACTTTCTCGTTGGAGCGCATAGGGCATAGCAGACTGAATCCGCTAACAATTTTTAATTATTTAACGAGCAATTGCTTGAATTTTATTACATGCTTTGTAAATAGCTAATACTGTACATTGTAATAGCCTCAATTATTTAATTTGTACTTATTGTTTTGATTTGGTCTGTTATATTTGAGTGATGGAGTGTGTATTGCTTTTTTAACAAACGCATTACGCCTTTGAACGTAAAAGACGCCGCATAAATATTAATTATTATTATTAGTTTCCTTGATTAAACTATTCGCCCCGCTTGGGGGCGTATCTTTGTTAAAAAATATATAGTTGTCATACTAATAGTGATATAGATATAGATTTATTTATACATTATCAGGGGCGGATCCAAGGGGGGGGCTAGGGGGCTCAAGCCCCCCCCGAAATTTTATCACTCTAAACCTGACGCAGATGCAGCCAGCCAATGTACTGCTACTGCAGAGTTCCCGAGTTTATTCTTTATTCATAAATTAATTTCCCCTACATATTTGTAGTAACATATTCACACTAACTGTCTGACAGTAGTACTACCGGTACCGCAATCAGCCATTACAGTCTGCATGATAGTGTGAACTTTAAAATGTTTCAGTTTAGCAGATAATACAGTAATATGGTAGCTTACTGTAATATACAACACTGTCAACACATACACCAAAACTGTAACGGAAACTGAAAACGTTTCTGGGTACAGAATGTTAGCCCCTCCCGAAATAAATTTTTGGATCCGCCCCTGTACATTATGTAAAAACAATAACAAATACACCAAACAATGTACCGGTATAAAGGTATTGTCCAACATAACATATAGGATTACCCCTAAAGCTTTGCAGCTTATTTCCAAGGGGGTCCTTTATGTTACTTGGTTACAAATACAATATTACACTACGCTAACCTAAAACCAATATAAAACGTAATTACACTATGTACATGTACAACTTTACCGAGAGCGTGACAATGCCCGACTCAACGATAAAGATGTAATGTACAGAACAATTTATTATAAAACGTAATTACAGTATAAATAGTAAATAATTAATAAACTAATAACTTACTGTAGGACTATTGTACCTATTTTTACATTGCACACGGAGATGAGATTTAACTGCAGATTTAAAAGAATGTTGATTATTTAGGTTTTTAATTTCATTAGGCAGAGCGTTCCAATTTTTTATGCCGTTAAAAAAGAAAGTATCAGATTCAAAGGATTTACAATTCGGGAGGTAGAAGTTTGAAGCACTAGCTCTGGTACTGTAAGAGTGTGTATCGCGCACTCTGTTGAATTTTTGTATTAGGTAATTGGGACATTTACCATTATACACTTTATGCACATGGTTAAGGCGTAGCTGCTTAACTCTACTATCTAAGTTAAGTAGTCCAGATTCAGAAAAGTCATCTGGAGTTAGGTGGTGCCTAGGTTTGTAGTCTTTAATAAATCGTACTACTTTATTCTGAGCTACTTGTAATTTACATTTAAGCTGTTTGGTTAAGCCTTCATACCAAGAAGAGCACGCATAGTCCATGTGACACTGTATTAAAGAAGAGCAAAGTAACTTGCGGGAGTCGGTGTTTAAACTATTTTGGTTTCTGTATAGAAACCTAAGCCTACTGTTAACTTTCGAGAAAATATTTTTCACTGTACTTTCTCCTGATAAGCAGTTATCCAATGTGGCGCCTAAATATTTAACTTCCTTTTTATTTTCAATCTTATGTCCATTACTAGTGACTTCAAACTTAGTTACCTTCTTTAACTTTCTTTTGGAACCAAACAAAATACTTTCAGTTTTACCGTAGTGAATGGATAGCTTATTATCAACCAACCACTCATTACAGGATTCTAGAACTGCACTTAACTTTTGGGAAATATGGATAGGATCTTTATGAGAGAAAATAAGAGCACTGTCGTCGGCATATAAAATGAGTTTAAAATCGGGATCTATACTACTTATCATATCATTTACATAGCATACAAAAAGCAGAGGACCTAATATACTACCTTGCGGTACACCACAGGTAATCTCTTGTACAGTAGACAGCGATTTGCTAATGACTACAGTTTGACCTCTGTCTGACAGGTAGGACTTGAACCAGTCTATAGAACCTACACCCATCAGGCCTAACTTACCAAGCAGAATTTCGTGATCTACAGTATCGAAAGCCTTTTGTAGGTCCAACATTACCATACCAGTATATAAACCCTTTGCGTTATTACATCTAATTGTATCAGTTAAGTTAAAAAATATGCTTCAAGCAGAAATGTTACTCAAATAATGGGCCTCATTCGGCCTTAATCCTCAGCCTTAATGAGGCATCTCATACTTTTATGCTAAATAATTAAGTTGTGCAAAAACTTATTGACGCAACACGCCGTTATTAGGTTAGGAAACCTGGGGTAATATTATTTAATTATATTTACAATGTAGAGATACCTGAACGTTATTCACTCTTAGATATTTTGGATATGGGATTTACTGTTACGTTTGACAATGGTGTAGCCATAGTAACTATGGATGGATGCTTGATTAACATCCAATGGGTGGCGGGGTTTCAAGAAGCCTTGAGCGAAGCTATGGAGAACGACGAGTGCGTTGCCTTGGTTACCATAGGGAAGAGTAAACACTATTGCCAAGGGCTCGATCTGGATTGGATGAAAGTGACAGAAGCAGAAAGGGTGGAAGATTTCCTACAAAACCTGAACGAGTTGAAAATAAGGTAAACCAACCTGTCGATATTATTGTATAATTATTCTAGAATAATAAATGAATCTAACGGTATGTATGAATGTATGTATGTATGTATGTATGTATGTATGTATGTATGTATGTATGTATGTATGTATGTATGTATGTATGTATGTATATATGTATGTATGTATGTATGTATGTATGTATGTATGTATGTATGTATGGTACTGTGTGGTATTATACTCGGGGTAAAAGTGGGCCTTATATTTCTCCTAGATCACTAACACTAGGTGTTCCTTATATTTCTCCTAGATTACTAACACTAGGTGTTCTAAATATTTCTCCTAAATTACTAACACTAAGTGTCCTCACATTTCTCCTAGGTTACTAACACTGGGTGTTACTTATATTTATCCTAGATTACTAACACTAGGTGTCCCTTATATTTATCCTAGATTACTAACACTAGGTGTTACTTATATTTCTCCTAGATTACTAACACTAGGTGTTCCTTATATTTATCCTAGATTACTAACACTAGGTGTTCCTTATATTTATCCTAGATTACTAACACTAGGTGTTCTATATATTTATCCTAGATTACTAACACTAGGTGTTCTATATATTTATCTTAGATTACTAACACTAAGTGTCCTCACATTTCTCCTAGGTTACTAACACTGGGTGTTACTTATATTTATCCTAGATTACTAACACTAGGTGTCCCTTATATTTATCCTAGATTACTAACACTAGGTGTTACTTATATTTCTCCTAGATTACTAACACTAGGTGTTCCTTATATTTATCCTAGATTACTAACACTAGGTGTTCCTTATATTTATCCTAGATTACTAACACTAGGTGTCCCTTATATTTATCCTAGATTACTAACACTAGGTGTCCCTTATATTTATCCTAGATTACTAACACTAGGTGTCCCTTATATTTATCCTAGATTACTAACACTAGGTGTTACTTATATTTCTCCTAGATTACTAACACTAGGTGTTCCTTATATTTATCCTAGATTACTAACACTAGGTGTTCCTTATATTTATCCTAGATTACTAACACTAGGTGTTCTATATATTTATCCTAGATTACTAACACTAGGTGTTCCTTATATTTATCCTAGATTACTAACACTAGGTGTTCCTTATATTTATCCTAGATTACTAACACTAGGTGTTCCTTATATTTCTCCTAGATTACTAACACTAGGTGTTCCTTATATTTCTCCTAGATTACTAACACTAAGTGTTCCTTATATTTCTCCTAGATTACTAACACTAGGTGTTCCTTATATTTATCCTAGATTACTAACACTAGGTGTCCCTTATATTTATCCTAGATTACTAACACTAGGTGTCCCTTATATTTATCCTAGATTACTAACACTAGGTGTCCCTTATATTTATCCTAGATTACTAACACTAGGTGTTACTTATATTTCTCCTAGATTACTAACACTAGGTGTTCCTTATATTTATCCTAGATTACTAACACTAGGTGTTCTATATATTTATCCTAGATTACTAACACTAGGTGTTCTATATATTTATCCTAGATTACTAACACTAGGTGTTCCTTATATTTATCCTAGATTACTAACACTAGGTGTTCTATATATTTATCCTAGATTACTAACACTAGGTGTCCCTTATATTTATCCTAGATTACTAACACTAGGTGTTCTATATATTTATCCTAGATTACTAACACTAGGTGTTCTATATATTTATCCTAGATTACTAACACTAGGTGTTCCTTATATTTATCCTAGATTACTAACACTAGGTGTCCCTTATATTTATCCTAGATTACTAACACTAGGTGTTACTTATATTTCTCCTAGATTACTAACACTAGGTGTTCCTTATATTTATCCTAGATTACTAACACTAGGTGTTCTATATATTTATCCTAGATTACTAACACTAGGTGTTCTATATATTTATCCTAGATTACTAACACTAGGTGTTCCTTATATTTATCCTAGATTACTAACACTAGGTGTTCTATATATTTATCCTAGATTACTAACACTAGGTGTCCCTTATATTTATCCTAGATTACTAACACTAGGTGTTCTATATATTTATCCTAGATTACTAACACTAGGTGTTCTATATATTTATCCTAGATTACTAACACTAGGTGTTCCTTATATTTATCCTAGATTACTAACACTAGGTGTTCTATATATTTATCCTAGATTACTAACACTAGGTGTTCTATATATTTATCCTAGATTACTAACACTAGGTGTTCTATATATTTATCTTAGATTACTAACACTAAGTGTTCCTTATATTTCTCCTAGATTACTAACACTAGGTGTTCCTTATATTTATCCTAGATTACTAACACTAGGTGTCCCTTATATTTATCCTAGATTACTAACACTAGGTGTCCCTTATATTTATCCTAGATTACTAACACTAGGTGTCCCTTATATTTATCCTAGATTACTAACACTAGGTGTTACTTATATTTCTCCTAGATTACTAACACTAGGTGTTCCTTATATTTATCCTAGATTACTAACACTAGGTGTTCTATATATTTATCCTAGATTACTAACACTAGGTGTTCTATATATTTATCCTAGATTACTAACACTAGGTGTTCCTTATATTTATCCTAGATTACTAACACTAGGTGTTCTATATATTTATCCTAGATTACTAACACTAGGTTTTCTATATATTTATCCTAGATTACTAACACTAGGTGTTCCTTATATTTATCCTAGATTACTAACACTAGGTGTCCCTTATATTTATCCTAGATTACTAACACTAGGTGTCCCTTATATTTATCCTAGATTACTAACACTAGGTGTCCCTTATATTTATCCTAGATTACTAACACTAGGTGTTACTTATATTTCTCCTAGATTACTAACACTAGGTGTCCCTTATATTTATCCTAGATTACTAACACTAGGTGTTACTTATATTTCTCCTAGATTACTAACACTAGGTGTTCCTTATATTTATCCTAGATTACTAACACTAGGTGTTCCTTATATTTATCCTAGATTACTAACACTATGTGTCCCTTATATTTCTCCTAGATTACTAACACTAGGTGCCCCTTATATTTCTCCTAGATTACTAACACTAGGTGTTCCTTATATTTATCCTAGATTACTAACACTAGGTGTTCCTTATATTTATCCTAGATTACTAACACTAGGTGTTCTATATATTTATCCTAGATTACTAACACTAGGTGTTCTATATATTTATCCTAGATTACTAACACTAGGTGTTCCTTATATTTATCCTAGATTACTAACACTAGGTGTTCTATATATTTATCCTAGAGGTGCCCCTTATATTTATCCTAGATTACTAACACTAGGTGTCCCTTATATTTATCCTAGATTACTAACACTAGGTGTCCCTTATATTTATCCTAGATTACTAACACTAGGTGTCCCTTATATTTATCCTAGATTACTAACACTAGGTGTTACTTATATTTCTCCTAGATTACTAACACTAGGTGCCCCTTATATTTCTCCTAGATTACTAACACTAGGTGTTCCTTATATTTATCCTAGATTACTAACACTAGGTGTTCTATATATTTATCCTAGATTACTAACACTAGGTGTTCTATATATTTATCCTAGATTACTAACACTAGGTGTTCCTTATATTTATCCTAGATTACTAACACTAGGTGTCCCTTATATTTATCCTAGATTACTAACACTAGGTGTCCCTTATATTTCTCCTAGATTACTAACACTAGGTGTTCCTTATATTTATCCTAGATTACTAACACTAGGTGTCCCTTATATTTATCCTAGATTACTAACACTAGGTGTCCCTTATATTTATCCTAGATTACTAACACTAGGTGTCCCTTATATTTATCCTAGATTACTAACACTAGGTGTTACTTATATTTCTCCTAGATTACTAACACTAGGTGTTCCTTATATTTATCCTAGATTACTAACACTAGGTGTTCCTTATATTTATCCTAGATTACTAACACTAGGTGTTCTATATATTTATCCTAGATTACTAACACTAGGTGTTCTATATATTTATCTTAGATTACTAACACTAAGTGTTCCTTATATTTCTCCTAGATTACTAACACTAGGTGTTCCTTATATTTATCCTAGATTACTAACACTAGGTGTTCCTTATATTTATCCTAGATTACTAACACTAGGTGTTCTATATATTTATCCTAGATTACTAACACTAGGTGTTCTATATATTTATCTTAGATTACTAACACTAAGTGTTCCTTATATTTCTCCTAGATTACTAACACTAGGTGTTCCTTATATTTCTCCTAGATTACTAACACTAAGTGTTCCTTATATTTCTCCTAGATTACTAACACTAGGTGTTCCTTATATTTATCCTAGATTACTAACACTAGGTGTTCTATATATTTATCCTAGATTACTAACACTAGGTGTTCTATATATTTATCTTAGATTACTAACACTAAGTGTTCCTTATATTTCTCCTAGATTACTAACACTAGGTGTTCCTTATATTTCTCCTAGATTACTAACACTAGGTGTTCTATATATTTATCTTAGATTACTAACACTAAGTGTTCCTTATATTTCTCCTAGATTACTAACACTAGGTGTTCCTTATATTTCTCCTAGATTACTACCACTAGGTGTCCCTTATATTTCTCCTAGATTACTAACACTAGGTGTTCCTTATATTTCTCCTAGATTACTAACACTAAGTGTTCCTTATATTTATCCTAGAGGTGCCCCTTATATTTATCCTAAATTACTAACACTAGGTGTTCCTTATATTTCTCCTAGATTACTAACACTAGGTGTTCCTTATATTTCTCCTAGATTACTAACACTAGGTGTTCTATATATTTATCTTAGATTACTAACACTAAGTGTTCCTTATATTTCTCCTAGATTACTAACACTAGGTGTTCCTTATATTTCTCCTAGATTACTAACACTAGGTGTTCCTTATATTTATCCTAGAGGTGCCCCTTATATTTATCCTAAATTACTAACACTAGGTGTTCCTTATATTTATCCTAGATTACTAACACTAGGTGTTCCTTATATTTATCCTAGATTACTAACACTAGGTGTTCCTTATATTTCTCCTAGATTACTAACACTAGGTGTTCCTTATATTTATCCTAAATTACTAACACTAGGTGTTCCTTATATTTCTCCTAGATTACTAACACTAGGTGTTCCTTATATTTATCCTAGATTACTAACACTAGGTGTTCCTTATAATTCTCCTAGATTACTAACACTAGGTGTTCCTTATATTTCTCCTAGATTACTAACACTTGGTGTTCTATATATTTATCCTAGATTACTAACACTAGGTGTTCCTTATATTTCTCCTAGATTACTAACACTAGGTGTTCTATATATTTATCTTAGATTACTAACACTAAGTGTCCTCATATTTCTCCTAGATTACTAACACTAGGTGTTCCTTATAATTCTCCTAGATTACTAACACTAAGTGTTCCTTATATTTCTCCTAGATTACTAACACTAGGTGTTCTATATATTTCTCCTAGATTACTAACACTAGGTGTTCTATATATTTATCTTAGATTACTAACACTAAGTGTCCTCATATTTCTCCTAGATTACTAACACTAGGTGTTCCTTATAATTCTCCTAGATTACTAACACTAAGTGTTCCTTATATTTCTCCTAGATTACTAACACTAGGTGTTCTAAATATTTCTCCTAGATTACTAACACTAGGTGTCCCTTATATTTATCCTAGATTACTAACACTAGGTGTCCCTTATATTTATCCTAGATTACTAACACTAAGTGTTCCTTATATTTCTCCTAGATTACTAACACTAAGTGTTCATTATATTTCTCCTAGATTACTAACACTAGGTGTTCTATATATTTATCCTAGATTACTAACACTAGGTGTCCCTTATATTTATCCTAGATTACTAACACTAGGTGTCCCTTATATTTATCCTAGATTACTAACACTAAGTGTTCCTTATATTTCTCCTAGATTACTAACACTAAGTGTTCCTTATATTTCTCCTAGATTACTAACACTAGGTGTTCTATATATTTCTCCTAGATTACTAACACTAGGTGTTCCTTATAATTCTCCTAGATTACTAACACTAAGTGTTCCTTATATTTCTCCTAGATTACTAACACTAGGTGTTCCTTATATTTCTCCTAGATTACTAACACTAGGTGTTCTATATATTTCTCCTAGATTACTAACACTAGGTGTTCCTTATATTTATCCTAGATTACTAACACTAGGTGTTCTATATATTTCTCCTAGATTACTAACACTAGGTGTTCCTTATATTTCTCCTAGATTACTAACACTAGGTGTTCTATATATTTCTCCTAGATTACTAACACTAGGTGTTCTATATATTTCTCCTAGATTACTAACACTAGGTGTTCCTTATATTTCTCCTAGATTACTAACACTAGGTGTTCTATATATTTCTCCTAGATTACTAACACTAGGTGTTCCTTATATTTATCCTAGATTACTAACACTAGGTGTTCTATATATTTCTCCTAGATTACTAACACTAGGTGTTCCTTATATTTCTCCTAGATTACTAACACTAGGTGTTCTATATATTTCTCCTAGATTACTAACACTAGGTGTTCTATATATTTCTCCTAGATTACTAACACTAGGTGTTCCTTATATTTATCCTAGATTACTAACACTAGGTGTTCTATATATTTCTCCTAGATTACTAACACTAGGTGTTCCTTATATTTCTCCTAGATTACTAACACTAGGTGTTCCTTATAATTCTCCTAGATTACTAACACTAAGTGTTCCTTATATTTCTCCTAGATTACTAACACTAGGTGTTCCTTATAATCCTCCTAGATTACTAACACTAGGTGTTCCTTATATTTCTCCTAGATTACTAACACTAAGTGTCCTCATATTTCTCCTAGATTGCTAACACTAGGTGTTCTATATATTTATCCTAGATTACTAACACTAGGTGTTCCTTATATTTATCCTAGATTACTAACACTAAGTGTTCCTTATATTTATCCTAGATTACTAACACTAGGTGTTCCTTATAATTCTCCTAGATTACTAACACTAAGTGTTCCTTATATTTCTCCTAGATTACTAACACTAGGTGTTCTATATATTTATCCTAGATTACTAACACTAGGTGTTCCTTATAATTATCCTAGATTACTAACACTAGGTGTTCCTTATAATTCTCCTAGATTACTAACACTAAGTGTTCCTTATATTTCTCCTAGATTACTAACACTAGGTGTTCCTTATATTTCTCCTAGATTACTAACACTAGGTGTTCTATATATTTCTCCTAGATTACTAACACTAGGTGTTCCTTATATTTATCCTAGATTACTAACACTAGGTGTTCTATATATTTCTCCTAGATTACTAACACTAGGTGTTCTATATATTTCTCCTAGATTACTAACACTAGGTGTTCCTTATATTTATCCTAGATTACTAACACTAGGTGTTCTATATATTTCTCCTAGATTACTAACACTAGGTGTTCCTTATATTTCTCCTAGATTACTAACACTAGGTGTTCCTTATAATTCTCCTAGATTACTAACACTAAGTGTTCCTTATATTTCTCCTAGATTACTAACACTAGGTGTTCCTTATATTTCTCCTAGATTACTAACACTAGGTGTTCTATATATTTCTCCTAGATTACTAACACTAGGTGTTCCTTATATTTATCCTAGATTACTAACACTAGGTGTCCCTTATATTTATCCTAGATTACTAACACTAAGTGTTCCTTATATTTCTCCTAGATTACTAACACTAGGTGTCCCTTATATTTCTCCTAGATCACCAACACTAGGTGTTCTATATATTTCTCCTAGATTACTAACACTAGGTGTTCCTTATATTTATCCTAGATTACTAACACTAGGTGTTCCTTATAATTCTCCTAGATTACTAACACTAGGTGTTCCTTATAATTCTCCTAGATTACTAACACTAGGTGTTCCTTATATTTCTCCTAGATTACTAACACTAGGTGTTCTATATATTTATCCTAGATTACTAACACTAGGTGTCCCTTATATTTATCCTAGATTACTAACACTAGGTGTCCCTTATATTTATCCTAGATTACTAACACTAGGTGTCCCTTATATTTATCCTAGATTACTAACACTAGGTGTTACTTATATTTCTCCTAGATTACTAACACTAGGTGTTCCTTATATTTATCCTAGATTACTAACACTAGGTGTTCCTTATATTTATCCTAGATTACTAACACTAGGTGTTCT
Organism: Nemertoderma westbladi; assembly: GCA_032718475.1. Taxonomy (NCBI): domain Eukaryota; kingdom Metazoa; phylum Xenacoelomorpha; order Nemertodermatida; family Nemertodermatidae; genus Nemertoderma; species Nemertoderma westbladi. The sequence goes on along the minus strand of JAUCBJ010005806.1, from coordinate 48,345 downwards.
ATATATTTATCCTAGATTACTAACACTAGGTGTTCTATATATTTATCTTAGATTACTAACACTAAGTGTTCCTTATATTTCTCCTAGATTACTAACACTAGGTGTTCCTTATATTTATCCTAGATTACTAACACTAGGTGTTCCTTATATTTATCCTAGATTACTAACACTAGGTGTTCTATATATTTATCCTAGATTACTAACACTAGGTGTTCTATATATTTATCTTAGATTACTAACACTAAGTGTTCCTTATATTTCTCCTAGATTACTAACACTAGGTGTTCCTTATATTTCTCCTAGATTACTAACACTAAGTGTTCCTTATATTTCTCCTAGATTACTAACACTAGGTGTTCCTTATATTTATCCTAGATTACTAACACTAGGTGTTCTATATATTTATCCTAGATTACTAACACTAGGTGTTCTATATATTTATCTTAGATTACTAACACTAAGTGTTCCTTATATTTCTCCTAGATTACTAACACTAGGTGTTCCTTATATTTCTCCTAGATTACTAACACTAGGTGTTCTATATATTTATCTTAGATTACTAACACTAAGTGTTCCTTATATTTCTCCTAGATTACTAACACTAGGTGTTCCTTATATTTCTCCTAGATTACTACCACTAGGTGTCCCTTATATTTCTCCTAGATTACTAACACTAGGTGTTCCTTATATTTCTCCTAGATTACTAACACTAAGTGTTCCTTATATTTATCCTAGAGGTGCCCCTTATATTTATCCTAAATTACTAACACTAGGTGTTCCTTATATTTCTCCTAGATTACTAACACTAGGTGTTCCTTATATTTCTCCTAGATTACTAACACTAGGTGTTCTATATATTTATCTTAGATTACTAACACTAAGTGTTCCTTATATTTCTCCTAGATTACTAACACTAGGTGTTCCTTATATTTCTCCTAGATTACTAACACTAGGTGTTCCTTATATTTATCCTAGAGGTGCCCCTTATATTTATCCTAAATTACTAACACTAGGTGTTCCTTATATTTATCCTAGATTACTAACACTAGGTGTTCCTTATATTTATCCTAGATTACTAACACTAGGTGTTCCTTATATTTCTCCTAGATTACTAACACTAGGTGTTCCTTATATTTATCCTAAATTACTAACACTAGGTGTTCCTTATATTTCTCCTAGATTACTAACACTAGGTGTTCCTTATATTTATCCTAGATTACTAACACTAGGTGTTCCTTATAATTCTCCTAGATTACTAACACTAGGTGTTCCTTATATTTCTCCTAGATTACTAACACTTGGTGTTCTATATATTTATCCTAGATTACTAACACTAGGTGTTCCTTATATTTCTCCTAGATTACTAACACTAGGTGTTCTATATATTTATCTTAGATTACTAACACTAAGTGTCCTCATATTTCTCCTAGATTACTAACACTAGGTGTTCCTTATAATTCTCCTAGATTACTAACACTAAGTGTTCCTTATATTTCTCCTAGATTACTAACACTAGGTGTTCTATATATTTCTCCTAGATTACTAACACTAGGTGTTCTATATATTTATCTTAGATTACTAACACTAAGTGTCCTCATATTTCTCCTAGATTACTAACACTAGGTGTTCCTTATAATTCTCCTAGATTACTAACACTAAGTGTTCCTTATATTTCTCCTAGATTACTAACACTAGGTGTTCTAAATATTTCTCCTAGATTACTAACACTAGGTGTCCCTTATATTTATCCTAGATTACTAACACTAGGTGTCCCTTATATTTATCCTAGATTACTAACACTAAGTGTTCCTTATATTTCTCCTAGATTACTAACACTAAGTGTTCATTATATTTCTCCTAGATTACTAACACTAGGTGTTCTATATATTTATCCTAGATTACTAACACTAGGTGTCCCTTATATTTATCCTAGATTACTAACACTAGGTGTCCCTTATATTTATCCTAGATTACTAACACTAAGTGTTCCTTATATTTCTCCTAGATTACTAACACTAAGTGTTCCTTATATTTCTCCTAGATTACTAACACTAGGTGTTCTATATATTTCTCCTAGATTACTAACACTAGGTGTTCCTTATAATTCTCCTAGATTACTAACACTAAGTGTTCCTTATATTTCTCCTAGATTACTAACACTAGGTGTTCCTTATATTTCTCCTAGATTACTAACACTAGGTGTTCTATATATTTCTCCTAGATTACTAACACTAGGTGTTCCTTATATTTATCCTAGATTACTAACACTAGGTGTTCTATATATTTCTCCTAGATTACTAACACTAGGTGTTCCTTATATTTCTCCTAGATTACTAACACTAGGTGTTCTATATATTTCTCCTAGATTACTAACACTAGGTGTTCTATATATTTCTCCTAGATTACTAACACTAGGTGTTCCTTATATTTCTCCTAGATTACTAACACTAGGTGTTCTATATATTTCTCCTAGATTACTAACACTAGGTGTTCCTTATATTTATCCTAGATTACTAACACTAGGTGTTCTATATATTTCTCCTAGATTACTAACACTAGGTGTTCCTTATATTTCTCCTAGATTACTAACACTAGGTGTTCTATATATTTCTCCTAGATTACTAACACTAGGTGTTCTATATATTTCTCCTAGATTACTAACACTAGGTGTTCCTTATATTTATCCTAGATTACTAACACTAGGTGTTCTATATATTTCTCCTAGATTACTAACACTAGGTGTTCCTTATATTTCTCCTAGATTACTAACACTAGGTGTTCCTTATAATTCTCCTAGATTACTAACACTAAGTGTTCCTTATATTTCTCCTAGATTACTAACACTAGGTGTTCCTTATAATCCTCCTAGATTACTAACACTAGGTGTTCCTTATATTTCTCCTAGATTACTAACACTAAGTGTCCTCATATTTCTCCTAGATTGCTAACACTAGGTGTTCTATATATTTATCCTAGATTACTAACACTAGGTGTTCCTTATATTTATCCTAGATTACTAACACTAGGTGTTCCTTATATTTATCCTAGATTACTAACACTAGGTGTTCCTTATAATTCTCCTAGATTACTAACACTAAGTGTTCCTTATATTTCTCCTAGATTACTAACACTAGGTGTTCTATATATTTATCCTAGATTACTAACACTAGGTGTTCCTTATAATATCCTAGATTACTAACACTAGGTGTTCCTTATAATTCTCCTAGATTACTAACACTAAGTGTTCCTTATATTTCTCCTAGATTACTAACACTAGGTGTTCCTTATATTTCTCCTAGATTACTAACACTAGGTGTTCTATATATTTCTCCTAGATTACTAACACTAGGTGTTCCTTATATTTATCCTAGATTACTAACACTAGGTGTTCTATATATTTCTCCTAGATTACTAACACTAGGTGTTCTATATATTTCTCCTAGATTACTAACACTAGGTGTTCCTTATATTTATCCTAGATTACTAACACTAGGTGTTCTATATATTTCTCCTAGATTACTAACACTAGGTGTTCCTTATATTTCTCCTAGATTACTAACACTAGGTGTTCCTTATAATTCTCCTAGATTACTAACACTAAGTGTTCCTTATATTTCTCCTAGATTACTAACACTAGGTGTTCCTTATATTTCTCCTAGATTACTAACACTAGGTGTTCTATATATTTCTCCTAGATTACTAACACTAGGTGTTCCTTATATTTATCCTAGATTACTAACACTAGGTGTCCCTTATATTTATCCTAGATTACTAACACTAAGTGTTCCTTATATTTCTCCTAGATTACTAACACTAGGTGTCCCTTATATTTCTCCTAGATTACTAACACTAGGTGTTCTATATATTTCTCCTAGATTACTAACACTAGGTGTTCCTTATATTTATCCTAGATTACTAACACTAGGTGTTCCTTATAATTCTCCTAGATTACTAACACTAGGTGTTCCTTATATTTCTCCTAGATTACTAACACTAGGTGTTCCTTATATTTCTCCTAGATTACTAACACTAGGTGTTCTATATATTTCTCCTAGATTACTAACACTAGGTGTTCCTTATATTTATCCTAGATTACTAACACTAGGTGTTCTATATATTTATCCTAGATTACTAACACTAGGTGTTCCTTATATTTATCCTAGATTACTAACACTAGGTGTTCCTTATATTTATCCTAGATTACTAACACTAGGTGTTCCTTATATTTCTCCTAGATTACTAACACTAGGTGTTCCTTATATTTCTCCTAGATTACTAACACTAGGTGTTCTATATATTTATCCTAGATTACTAACACTAGGTGTTCTATATATTTATCCTAGATTACTAACACTAGGTGTTCCTTATATTTCTCCTAGATTACTAACACTAGGTGTTCCTTATATTTCTCCTAGATTACTAACACTAGGTGTTCCTTATATTTCTCCTAGATTACTAACACTAGGTGTTCTATATATTTCTCCTAGATTACTAACACTAGGTGTTCCTTATATTTCTCCTAGATTACTAACACTAGGTGTTCTTATATTTCTCCTAGATTACTAACACTAGGTGTTCTATATATTTCTCCTAGATTACTAACACTAGGTGTTCCTTATATTTCTCCTAGATTACTAACACTAGGTGTTCCTTATATTTATCCTAGATTACTAACACTAGGTGTTCTATATATTTCTCCTAGATTACTAACACTAGGTGTTCCTTATATTTCTCCTAGATTACTAACACTAGGTGTTCCTTATATTTCTCCTAGATTACTAACACTAAGTGTTCCTTATATTTCTCCTAGATTACTAACACTAGGTGTTCCTTATATTTCTCCTAGATTACTAACACTAGGTGTTCTATATATTTCTCCTAGATTACTAACACTAGGTGTTCTATATATTTATCTTAGATTACTAACACTAAGTGTTCCTTATATTTCTCCTAGATTACTAACACTAAGTGTTCCTTATATTTCTCCTAGATTACTAACACTAGGTGTTCTATATATTTCTCCTAGATTACTAACACTAAGTGTTCCTTATATTTCTCCTAGATTACTAACACTAGGTGTTCCTTATATTTCTCCTAGATTACTAACACTAGGTGTTCCTTATATTTCTCCTAGATTACTAACACTAGGTGTTCCTTATATTTCTCCTAGATTACTAACACTAGGTGTTCCTTATATTTCTCCTAGATTACTAACACTAGGTGTACCTTATATTTCTCCTAGATTACTAACACTAGGTGTTCCTTATATTTATCCTAAATTACTAACACTAGGTGTTCCTTATATTTCTCCTAGATTACTAACACTAAGTGTCCTCATATTTCTCCTAGATTACTAACACTAGGTGTTCCTTATAATTCTCCTAGATTACTAACACTAAGTGTTCCTTATATTTCTCCTAGATTACTAACACTAGGTGTTCCTTATATTTCTCCTAGATTACTAACACTAGGTGTTCCTATATATTTCTCCTAGATTACTAACACTAGGTGTTCCTTATATTTATCCTAGATTACTAACACTAGGTGTTCTATATATTTCTCCTAGATTACTAACACTAGGTGTTCCTTATATTTCTCCTAGATTACTAACACTAGGTGTTCTATATATTTCTCCTAGATTACTAACACTAGGTGTTCCTTATATTTCTCCTAGATTACTAACACTAGGTGTTCCTTATATTTCTCCTAGATTACTAACACTAGGTGTTCCTTATATTTCTCCTAGATTACTAACACTAAGTGTTCCTTATATTTCTCCTAGATTACTAACACTAGGTGTTCCTTATATTTATCCTAGATTACTAACACTAGGTGTTCCTTATATTTATCCTAGATTACTAACACTAGGTGTTCCTTATATTTCTCCTAGATTACTAACACTAGGTGTTCCTTATATTTCTCCTAGATTACTAACACTAGGTGTTCTATATATTTATCCTAGATTACTAACACTAGGTGTTCTATATATTTATCCTAGATTACTAACATTAGGTATTCCTTAAATTTATCCTAGATTACTAACACTAGGTGTTCCTTATAATTCTCCTAGATTACTAACACTAGGTGTTCCTTATATTTCTCCTAGATTACTAACACTAGGTGTTCTATATATTTCTCCTAGATTACTAACACTAGGTGTTCTATATATTTATCCTAGATTACTAACATTAGGTATTCCTTAAATTTATCCTAGATTACTAACACTAGGTGTTCCTTATAATTCTCCTAGATTACTAACACTAGGTGTTCCTTATAATTCTCCTAGATTACTAACACTAGGTGTTCCTTATATTTCTCCTAGATTACTAACACTAGGTGTCCCTTATATTTATCCTAGATTACTAACACTAGGTGTTCTATATATTTCTCCTAGATCACTAACACTAGGTGTTCCTTATATTTCTCCTAGATTACTAACACTAAGTGTTCCTTATATTTCTCCTAGATTACTAACACTAAGTGTTCCTTATATTTCTCCTAGATTACTAACACTAGGTGTCCCTTATATTTATCCTAGATTACTAACACTAGGTGTTCTATATATTTCTCCTAGATTACTAACACTAGGTGTTCCTTATATTTCTCCTAGATTACTAACACTAGGTGTCCCTTATATTTATCCTAGATTACTAACACTAGGTGTTCTATATATTTCTCCTAGATCACTAACACTAGGTGTTCCTTATATTTCTCCTAGATTACTAACACTAAGTGTTCCTTATATTTCTCCTAGATTACTAACACTAAGTGTTCCTTATAATTCTCCTAGATTACTAACACTAGGTGCCCCTTATATTTCTCCTAGATTACTAACACTAGGTGCCCCTTATATTTCTCCTAGATTACTAACACTAGGTGCCCCTTATATTTCTCCTAGATTACTAACACTAGGTGTTCCTTATATTTCTCCTAGATTACTAACACTAGGTGTCCCTTATATTTATCCTAGATTACTAACACTAGGTGTTCTATATATTTCTCCTAGATCACTAACACTAGGTGCCCCTTATATTTCTCCTAGATTACTAACACTAGGTGCCCCTTATATTTATCCTAGATTACTAACACTAGGTGTTCCTTATATTTATCCTAGATTACTAACACTAAGTGTTCCTTATATTTCTCCTAGATTACTAACACTAGGTGTTCTATATATTTCTCCTAGATTACTAACACTAGGTGTTCTATATATTTATCCTAGATTACTAACATTAGGTATTCCTTAAATTTATCCTAGATTACTAACACTAGGTGTTCCTTATAATTCTCCTAGATTACTAACACTAGGTGTTCCTTATATTTCTCCTAGATTACTAACACTAGGGTTCCTTATAATTCTCCTAGATTACTAACACTAGGGTTCCTTATAATTCTCCTAGATTACTAACACTAGGTGTTCTATATATTTCTCCTAGATTACTAACACTAGGTGTTCTATATATTTATCCTAGATTACTAACATTAGGTATTCCTTAAATTTATCCTAGATTACTAACACTAGGTGTTCCTTATAATTCTCCTAGATTACTAACACTAGGTGTTCCTTATATTTATCCTAGAGGTGCCCCTTATATTTCTCCTAGATTACTAACACTAGGTGTTCCTTATAATTCTCCTAGATTACTAACACTAGGTGTTCCTTATAATTCTCCTAGATTACTAACACTAGGTGTTCTATATATTTATCCTAGATTACTAACACTAGGTGTCCCTTATATTTATCCTAGATTACTAACACTAAGTGTTCCTTATATTTCTCCTAGATTACTAACACTAGGTGTTCCTTATATTTATCCTAGATTACTAACACTAAGTGTTCCTTATATTTCTCCTAGATTACTAACACTAGGTGTTCCTTATATTAATCCTAGAGGTGCCCCTTATATTTCTCCTAGATTACTAACACTAGGTGTTCCTTATAATTCTCCTAGATTACTAACACTAGGTGTCCCTTATATTTATCCTAGATTACTAACACTAAGTGTTCCTTATATTTCTCCTAGATTACTAACACTAGGTGTCCCTTATATTTCTCCTAGATTACTAACACTAGGTGTTCCTTATATTTATCCTAGATTACTAACACTAAGTGTTCCTTATATTTCTCCTAGATTACTAACACTAGGTGTTCCTTATATTTATCCTAGAGGTGCCCCTTATATTTCTCCTAGATTACTAACACTAGGTGTTCCTTATAATTCTCCTAGATTACTAACACTAGGTGTTCCTTATATTTATCCTAGATTACTAACACTAAGTGTTCCTTATATTTCTCCTAGATTACTAACACTAGGTGTTCCTTATATTTCTCCTAGATTACTAACACTAGGTGTCCCTTATATTTATCCTAGATTACTAACACTAAGTGTTCCTTATATTTCTCCTAGATTACTAACACTAGGTGTTCCTTATATTTCTCCTAGATTACTAACATTAGGTGTTCTATATATTTATCCTAGATTACTAACACTAGGTGTTCCTTATATTTCTCCTAGATTACTAACATTAGGTGTTCTATATATTTATCCTAGATTACTAACACTAAGTGTTCCTTATATTTCTCCTAGATTACTAACACTAGGTGTTCCTTATATTTATCCTAGATTACTAACACTAGGTGTTCCTTATAATTCTCCTAGATTACTAACACTAGGTGTTCTATATATTTATCCTAGATTACTAACACTAAGTGTTCCTTATATTTCTCCTAGATTACTAACACTAGGTGTTCCTTATATTTATCCTAAATTACTAACACTAGGTGTTCCTTATATTTCTCCTAGATTACTAACACTAGGTGTTCTATATATTTCTCCTAGATTACTAACATTAGGTGTTCTATATATTTATCCTAGATTACTAACACTAAGTGTTCCTTATATTTCTCCTAGATTACTAACACTAGGTGTTCCTTATATTTATCCTAGATTACTAACACTAGGTGTTCCTTATAATTCTCCTAGATTACTAACACTAGGTGTTCTATATATTTATCCTAGATTACTAACACTAGGTGTCCCTTATATTTATCCTAGATTACTAACACTAAGTGTTCCTTATATTTCTCCTAGATTACTAACACTAGGTGTTCCTTATATTTATCCTAAATTACTAACACTAGGTGTTCCTTATATTTCTCCTAGATTACTAACACTAGGTGTTCTATATATTTCTCCTAGATTACTAACACTAGGTGTTCTATATATTTATCCTAGATTACTAACATTAGGTATTCCTTAAATTTATCCTAGATTACTAACACTAGGTGTTCCTTATAATTCTCCTAGATTACTAACACTAGGTGTTCCTTATATTTATCCTAAATTACTAACACTAGGTGTTCCTTATATTTCTCCTAGATTACTAACACTAGGTGTTCCTTATATTTATCCTAGATTACTAACACTAGGTGTTCCTTATAATTCTCCTAGATTACTAACACTAGGTGTTCCTTATATTTCTCCTAGATTACTAACACTTGGTGTTCCTTATATTTATCCTAGATTAATAACACTAGGTGTCCCTTATATTTATCTTAGATTACTAACACTAAGTGTCCTCATATTTCTCCTAGATTACTAACACTAGGTGTTCCTTATAATTCTCCTAGATTACTAACACTAAGTGTTCCTTATATTTCTCCTAGATTACTAACACTAGGTGTTCCTTATATTTATCCTAGATTACTAACACTAGGTGTTCCTTATATTTATCCTAGATTACTAACACTAGGTGTTCCTTATATTTATCCTAGATTACTAACACTAGGTGTTCCTTATATTTATCCTAGATTACTAACACTAGGTGTTCCTTATAATTCTCCTAGATCACTAACACTAGGTGTTCCTTATATTTATCCTAGATTACTATTACTAACACTAGGTGTTCCTTATATTTATCCTAGATTACTAACACTAGGTTTTCCTTATATTTATCCTAGATTACTAACACTAGGTGTTCCTTATAATTCTCCTAGATCACTAACACTAGGTGTTCCTTATATTTATCCTAGATTACTAACACTAGGTGTCCCTTATATTTCTCCTAGATTACTAACACTAGGTGTTCCTTATATTTATCCTAGATTACTAACACTAGGTGTTCCTTATAATTCTCCTAGATTACTAACACTAGGTGTTCCTTATATTTCTCCTAGATTACTAACACAAGGTGTTCCTTATATTTATCCTAGATTAATAACACTAGGTGTTCTATATATTTATCCTAGATTACTAACACTAGGTGTTCTATATATTTATCCTAGATTACTAACACTAGGTGTTCCTTATAATATCCTAGATTACTAACACTAGGTGTTCCTTATATTTCTCCTAGATTACTAACACTAGGTGTCCCTTATATTTCTCCTAGATCACTAACACTAAGTGTTCCAAATATTTATCCTAGATTAATAACACTAGGTGTTCTATATATTTATCCTAGATTACTAACACTAGGTGTTCCTTATATTTATCCTAGATTACTAACACTAAGTGTTCCTTATATTTATCCTAGATTACTACCACTAGGTGTTCCTTATAATTCTCCTAGATTACTAACACTAAGTGTTCCTTATATTTCTCCTAGATTACTAACACTAGGTGTTCTATATATTTATCCTAGATTACTAACACTAGGTGTTCCTTATAATATCCTAGATTACTAACACTAGGTGTTCCTTATATTTCTCCTAGATTACTAACACTAGGTGTCCCTTATATTTCTCCTAGATCACTAACACTAAGTGTTCCAAATATTTATCCTAGATTAATAACACTAGGTGTTCTATATATTTATCCTAGATTACTAACACTAGGTGTTCCTTATATTTATCCTAGATTACTAACACTAGGTGTTCCTTATATTTATCCTAGATTACTAACACTAGGTGTTCTATATAGTTTTCCTAGATTACTAACACTAAGTGTTCTATATATTTATCCTAGATTACTAACACTAGGTGTTCCTTATAATTATCCTAGATTACTAACACTAGGTGTCCCTTATATTTATCCTAGATTACTAACACTAGGTGTTCTATATAGTTTTCCTAGATTACTAACACTAAGTGTTCTATATATTTATCCTAGATTACTAACACTAGGTGTTCCTTATATTTCTCCTAGATTACTAACACTAGGTGTTCCTTATAATATCCTAGATTACTAACACTAAGTGTTCCTTATATTTCTCCTAGATTACTAACACTAGGTGTCCCTTATATTTCTCCTAGATCACTAACACTAAGTGTTCCATATATTTATCCTAGATTAATAACACTAGGTGTTCTATATATTTATCCTAGATTACTAACACTAGGTGTTCCTTATATTTATCCTAGATTACTAACACTAGGTGTTCCTTATAATTCTCCTAGATTACTAACACTAGGTGTTCCTTATATTTATCCTAGATTATTAACACTAGGTGTTCCTTATATTTCTCCTAGATTACTAACACTAGGTGCCCCTTATATTTCTCCTAGATTACTAACACTAGGTGTTCCTTATATTTATCCTAGATCACTAACACTAGGTGTTCCTTATAATTCTCCTAGATTACTAACACTAAGTGTTCCTTATATTTCTCCTAGATTACTAACACTAGGTGTTCCTTATATTTCTCCTAGATTACTAACACTAGGTGTTCCTTATATTTATCCTAGATTACTAACACTAGGTGTTCCTTATATTTCTCCTAGATTACTAACATTAGGTGTTCCTTATATTTCTCCTAGATTACTAACACTAGGTGTTCCTTATAATTCTCCTAGATTACTAACACTAAGTGTTCCTTATATTTCTCCTAGATTACTAACACTAGGTGTTCCTTATATTTCTCCTAGATTACTAACACTAGGTGTTCCTTATAATTCTCCTAGATTACTAACACTAAGTGTTCCTTATATTTCTCCTAGATTACTAACATTAGGTGTTCCTTATATTTCTCCTAGATTACTAACACTAGGTGTTCCTTATAATTCTCCTAGATTACTAACACTAGGTGTTCCTTATATTTCTCCTAGATTACTAACATTAGGTGTTCCTTATATTTCTCCTAGATTGCTAACACTGGGTGTGCCTACCGTGGCGGCTATTAATGGCCACTGTTACGGTGCCGGGTGCATAGTGGCTCTGTGCCACGATATCAGGGTGATGCAAAACCATCGAGGCTGGTTCTGTTTCCCAGAGGTTCACATCGGGCTGCGATTCTCGACAAATCTACACGAGTTACTCAAACTGAAACTACCCAACCCAGCCGTCGTTAGAGACGCTTTGCTGTTTGCTAAAAAGTAAGTCTATATTAAACGTTACCAGTCCGCCTATTGTTACAACAAATCGGAAGGGTTAAGTAACGATATCGGCGGCCATGAAACAAAAACACCCGAGGCTACACGAAGATCTTCTCTTTTGGCTGTACTTATAAAGCAGTAAGGTTGACATACTAACTCCCATGGTTGAATACTTTGCAATTATCCAAACACTTTATTTACTCCCCCACCAGAAGCCAGGTACAGGTTGGGTGAACGCCCAGTTAAGAAATTTAATTGAATAAGAATTCCGAGACGTCCCCACCTAAAATGAAAGTGATATACTCAACAAATGGGTGACATCGGCCAAAATATTCCAATTCCTACAATCTTCTACCCCACTAACCCGATAACAAACATGGTTAGAATGCACTCTGACTGCACTGAACTGTTTGTCTGTAAATTATTATGTTCGTCTTCATAACCCAACCAATAATATCCAATAAGTTTGTAAATTATCTTTTCGCACAGATACACAGGAGAAGAGGCTGAGAAGTCGGGTCTCGTTGACAGATGTTGCCACCCCGACCACATATTGGAAGTTGCCACGTATAAGGGTAGGAATGCTGTCGGTGAATCAGTATTGGACAGAGAGACTCTGGTTGCTATGAAACGAGACATTTATTCTGACTATATTCGACTGCGTTATCTTCGTGGAAGTATAAACGTACAAATATATTCGAAGAGAAAATCTAGTAAAATATAGAACAAATTCAATTTGGAGCCACTAGATGGAGCCACTAGTCACTCAGTAAAATATAGAACAAATTCAATATGGAGCCAATAGATGGAGCCACTAGTCACTCAGTAAAATATAGAACAAATTCAATATGGAGCCAATAGATGGAGCCACTAGTTACTCAGTAAAATATAGAACAAATTCAATATGGAGCCAATAGATGGAGTCACTAGTCACTCAGTAAAATATAGAACAAATTCAATATGGAGCCAATAGATGGAGCCACTAGTCACTCAGTAAAATATAGAACAAATTCAATATGGAGCCAATAGATGGAGCCACTAGTCACTAAGTATAATATAGAACAAATTCAATATGGAGCCAATAGATGGATCCACTAGTCACTAAGTATAATATAGAACAAATTCAATATGGAGCCAATAGATGGATCCACTAGTCACTAAGTATAATATAGAACAAATTCAATATGGAGCCAATAGATGGAGCCACTAGTCACTAAGTATAATATAGAACAAATTCAATATGGAGCCAATAGATGGATCCACTAGTCACTAAGTATAATATAGAACAAATTCAATATGGAGCCAATAGATGGAGCCACTAGTCACTCAGTAAAATATAGAACAAATTCAATATGGAGCCAATAGATGGAGCCACTAGTCACTCAGTAAAATATAGAACAAATTCAATATGGAGCCAATAGATGGATCCACTAGTCACTAAGTATAATATAGAACAAATTCAATATGGAGCCAATAGATGGAGCCACTAGTCACTCAGTAAAATATAGAACAAATTCAATATGGAGCCAATAGATGGAGTCACTAGTCACTAAGTATAATATAGAACAAATTCAATATGGAGCCAATAGATGGATCCACTAGTCACTCAGTATAATATAGAACAAATTCAATATGGAGCCAATAGATGGAGCCACTAGTCACTCAGTAAAATATAGAACAAATTCAATATGGAGCCAATAGATGGATCCACTAGTCACTAAGTATAATATAGAACAAATTCAATATGGAGCCAATAGATGGAGTCACTAGTCACTCAGTAAAATATAGAACAAATTCAATATGGAGCCAATAGATGGAGTCACTAGTCACTAAGTATAATATAGAACAAATTCAATATGGAGCCAATAGATGGATCCACTAGTCACTCAGTAAAATATAGAACAAATTCAATATGGAGCCAATAGATGGAGCCACTAGTCACTCAGTAAAATATAGAACAAATTCAATATGGAGCCAATAGATGGAGCCACTATAGTCACTCAGTAAAATATAGAACAAATTCAATATGGAGCCAATAGATGGAGCCACTAGTCACTAAGTATAATATAGAACAAATTCAATATGGAGCCAATAGATGGATCCACTAGTCACTAAGTATAATATAGAACAAATTCAATATGGAGCCAATAGATGGAGCCACTAGTCACTCAGTAAAATATAGAACAAATTCAATATGGAGCCAATAGATGGAGCCACTAGTCACTCAGTAAAATATAGAACAAATTCAATATGGAGCCAATAGATGGATCCACTAGTCACTCAGTAAAATATAGAACAAATTCAATATGGAGCCAATAGATGGCCCACTAGTCACTCAGTAAAATATAGAACAAATTCAATATGGAGCCAATAGATGGAGCCACTAGTCACTCCGTAAAATATAGAACAAATTCAATATGGAGCCAATAGATGGAGCCACTAGTCACTAAGTATAATATAGAACAAATTCAATATGGAGCCAATAGATGGAGCCACTAGTCACTCAGTATAATATAGAACAAATTCAATATGGAGCCAATAGATGAAGCCACGAGTCAGCCAGTATTTGGTCTATTTCCCAATTTTGTTCGTTGTGGGGCGAGCCACGTAAGTCCAGGTGAGCCTTAGCGCAGGGGTATAATTAGTGGACCCTGTCTGACGTCATCGTCGTTGTTGTCGAAAATGTTTGAACGCTAATAAGTCGGTCAAACTTTGATGAAAGTGAACCAAACATGTAGTCTATAAAAAGTTTAGAAATTCTACACAGAGACAGACTTCTATAGTTCATCTGTCGACCGCTAGGGGGGCGAATGACTAGGTTCACTAATTGTACCTATAAGCAAAGGCTCATCTGGACGTATTGCGCGAAATCCCCACATACGTGTTGTTTATTCATTATGATTTAATATATTACGTAATTAATAAGATGAAATGTTATACAAGAGTTAAAATCGACTACCTAACTAACTAATTGGTGCATTCATTTTATTGTAATACCTTCCTATATGTAATCTTAACTGATCTGATATTTACCACTTGCTCCATGGTCACATACCATACCGTTATATACATATACCGTTATCATACCGTTTTCCTCTAACGTTGTGACAGACCCTTTTATTACTGCGCAGTGGGCGCATACTGTATCATTTATAACGTGTAAATGTAAACCTAACATTTTTAAATATCGCCATACCATTTTAAATATAGCCGCCGGTGGCGTAGAGTCCGGATAATAATAATAATAATAACCTTGGTGTAGTGGTAGCATTGAATGCACATCTATCGTATGTCGTGGGTTTCGTTTCTACACGAATGCTCTAAAAGGACTACTGTCCACTGCGGTTCCCATATCGGTAATAATATAGAGTTTTTCGGGGGGCGTATCGTTGGTCTCTTTCTAAATTCCAAGAAGACCAACATCATGACAGTCAACCTAGACAGCCCTCAAAAAATATCTGATCGTAGGGGCATAAGCTCTAAGGATGGCTTGCTTGAGCTCGTGGATGACTTTGAGTGCGTCAAGTACAATGAACCATCTCCAATCAGATTCTATACAACATTGGAGGTGTTCCATTAATCTCCCCTAGCTTGACACTTGAAAGGAACCGCCTCCAATTGCTTTCGCCGTGAGGACCAGCCAGTGCATAATCTTATACTTTGGCAGCCTCATGGAGTGAATAAGCATGGTGGACAGCCCATGACTTTCTTGAGACACATCTTAAAGGACACTGACCTTGAAGATACGGATGATCTAGCAAATATCATGGGTGATAGGGAGTTGAGGATCGACCTAGTTAAACTGGTCAAAGAAAAGAAAGGAGTGTCCCTGTCAGACGAAAAACAGTTTACCGAATAAGTAATGTCAATGACATCACTGTACACAGTTAGACTTAGTTAGTAAACTTGGAGAGGCGAGGGAAGGGACTATAGCGGCGAATAATGCTTTGCTAGATTCTAGGAATGAGAACGCCGAGGCTGCGGGAGCGCATCCTGCAGATCATTCCTCCCAAACGTCAAACACAGGACGCTCGAGTCGTCCCTTTCGGCCCCGGTTCAGGGGGTACAGGGTCCGGTAGTCCACAACGCCAACCCAAACCACAGCGCCAGTGTGGTTCCTAGGGATGCGACAGAGCTCCGGCTCCGGAAATCCGGAGCTCCGGGCCAATTTTCTAGTTCCGGCTCTGGTTCCGGCTCCGGGCAAATTAACCCGGAGCCAATCCGGAGCTTATGTTGTTTAAATTCGAATTAAAATAATAAGTTTTTCGGATGTATGAATAATGTAAATGTCATCGTAATTAACATGATAACTCATTAAGTACTTTACAGCTTGTTTTTTTTTAAGTTTCCTGATAACCTCCCACCTCCTTGTGAAATTGTTTAAATGTTTGAACAAAAACATTGAAATGATTCAGTTAATTCAATTAATATTCTTCCCTAATTAAAAAATCTTAAATACGTCACACTATCGTTTCGTTCGTCAGTCTAGAACGCCCATTCACTGACCCCCCCCCCCCCCCCCCCATCCCCATCCCCATCCCCAACAGGCTGGTACTGTTCATTTGTATAAAATAATCAGTTTAAATTCTTATAATTCTAGAACTATATTATAGTATAGAACTATATGTTTATTAAATTTATGTAATAATAATTTTAATAGTTATACAATATTTGTGTGCGGAGATTGTAATTCAGTTCCTGATTCGATAATGTAAATAGACTCTAAACAGTTGTGATATATCCAAATTACTAATATTATTTTAGATATCCGGTTTATGCCAGCCTACGTACTACTACTACTACTACTACTAGGATCGGCATGCTGCATTGCAGCTGCATTTTTAAGAATGCTGTGCCGGCTTGTCAACAAAATTGCACCGCCACAACTCCCTATCACCCATGACATTTGCTAGATCATCCGCATCTTTAAGGCCAGTGTCCTTTAAGATGCGTCTCAAGAAAGTCATGGGCTGTCCACCATGCTTATTCACTCCATGAGGCTGCCAAAGTACAAGATTATGCACTGGCTGGTCCTCACGGCGAAAGCAATGTCCTGCAAAGCGGAGGCGATTTTGTTCTAGTGTCAAGCGCTTGGTGGAACCAATGAGACACCTCCAATGTTATATAGTGTCTGGTTGGAGATGTGTGCATTGTACTTGACACAATGAACCCGGCGTAGCATTCTTGTGAATGTGCCATCCAGAGATTTGGTGTCTTCAGCAGTTAGAGCCCAGCATGGACTCCCAGCCTACGTACGTACTGTAAGGTAGGTGATACATGTTTAAACGTTTATCAATGACAATATAATGAATACTGAACCAACTCCTGGAAATTAATTACACAATGTCCCATCAAAATAGTGTCGATGATAAGTTGACAACAAACCGAAGTTACTGATAGTTTAGTCGTAAGAAATAAAAATAACAGAGTTTGTGTAATGAGTGTGAACTGAAAAGTCTAAAACATTACAGAATATTTTAGCCCATTGAACACCAGATAAGGGAGTCTATGGACGCAATCAAAATGCATTCCTCTCCAGGGGGAAAATCGACGCAAATATCTGCTGATTACTCCCAAAAATAAAATTGTAACCTGTTCTATTGAATATAGTTTATTGTTTTCTTTTGATTAGAATAGAATAGCATGCGACTGCAAACTGCTCATTTCCCTTAATTGATAATTGAGTAAGAATTTGCATCAAATCCCCCACCCCCTGTTTCATAGACGCATATCTGTCTATGTCTACTATAATAATACACTTGAATTATCAATCACCAAACCTCCGGCTCCGGCTCCGGCCCGTCTCCGGCCGGAGCTCATATTGTAACCCGGAGAAACCTCCGGGCTCCGGCTCCGGATGAAATTTTAGCTCTGTCGCATCCCTAGTGGTTCCCCCAATCTCGCAACCGCAGGCTCTACCGACGCTGGGCGTCCCAGAGTGGTAGTGCGTAGCGATCCCAACCGTCCACGAAGCAGTAGACCCCGGTTGGCGTTGCAACTGGAATTTCCGGGTCTCAAGACTGCCGAGCCACCGCCACGCTTTCCTATTTTCTAGCCCCGGATACTACTCTTGATATGATTAAACAACATATGGGTGTTTTGAAAATCTCCTTCGAAAATGTATCCAACATTACAGACACCCGCAGCGACGGACAGCCACCAAACACAAGTTTCCATATCGTCTGCCCGGATGAAGTCTCATATTCACACCAATTTCACACCATATGTATTGTATATGGTAATAAACGCATCTGATACAATATATAAAAATTCAAAAGCAAATTAATTTATAATATTAAGTTAATGAGGGATCCAGTTAATATATAAAATATTTAAACTAATCTAACCGCAATAAAGAAGTAGAGAATAGCCAATGGAATGATGGCGATTAGAAACCAGGGCGTTATAACGCTAATAACGATAACGGCGCCAAGAACTGAGAATGTACACAGTATTACACCATTAAGGTGATCTCGTAGCTTTATATCAACTATGTCAATGTCCTTGCCGAACCTAGAAAACATCAATCGATAAGAGTTTGTAACTTGAAGTTGGTTAGTAGGTAAAGAATCCTGCCGCTATGTGGCGTTACTTATCTAATAAGGATCCTGCCGCTAGGTGGCATTACTTACCTATTAAGAATCCTGCCGCTAGATGGCGTTACTTACATATTTAGAATCCTGCCGCTATGTGGCATTACTTACCTATTAAGAATCCTGCCGCTAGATGGCGTTACTTACATATTTAGAATCCTGCCGCTATGTGGCATTACTTACCTATTAAGAATCCTGCCGCTAGATGGCGTTACTTACATATTTAGAATCCTGCCGCTAGATGGCGTTACTTACCTATTAAGAATCCTGCCAATAGATGGCGTTACTTACCTATTAAGAATCCTGCCGTTAGGTGGCATTACTTACCTATTAAGAATCCTGCTGCTAGGTGGCGATACTTACCTAATAAGAATCGTACCGCTAGGTGGCGTTACTTACCTATTAAGAATCCTGCCGCTGGATAGATGTCGCATGACAGAAACATAATTAAATCGTAGTGACGTTCCGTCCGAATGTTCATACAGTGCAACGTCTCATCCCTCATCTGTAGCCTCCCCAGATCCGAAACGTTTACCGGTATCGGTACCGGTACTTCACGCGATGCAGACTACGACGCTCTTATAACACTCTTGTAACACTCTTATACTATCCGGCCCTTCAGCAGGAGCGACTGCCGTGCAGGAGGCCAGTTCTCCCGCTTCCACTAATAACGTTGTTGACACATTAGTTGCAGAGGTCGCTCGGCGTTGTGGGGTAACATCATTCGATCTGCTTCGCGACACATCTAGAATTCACCCTTCCCGCAACAAAAGGCAGGTAGTCATAAAGTTCTACCATGGCCGTTTCAAACTAAAGACAGACTCACGGGTAGATCGTATCTATGTAAACGAGTGCCTCACGCCTTACCGCCCCCTTGTATTCCTTGAGTGCCGTAAATTTGTCAAAATGAAATTAATATCGGACTGTTGGACACGCGACGTGGCCATATACATCAAGCTGTTGTCGGGCGAGAAGCGGGATGTTTTCCGAGTGTATTCACTTCGCAAGGTCGTAGAGGTGGACAGGACCGTTGTGCTACCAAAGATCTAACGATTCTAACAGACGTACTCAATTTCCTCCAGCCTGACTTGTCCCCCAGATTATTCTCCCTTCTGATCGGTCTTCGTGGGTCGTCCGAAGAATAGTTGAGCAGGTGATGTTCATCGTAACTGTATCGGTACTGACCATCTACCGGTATTTACTGATTTAGTTATATCATTTTTACCAAGTTAAACACTGTTTTAAGTTTCAGAAGTATATTTCTTATTAGTTAGCTTAATATTCTATTCAAATATTTCAGTCTACTAAGCGCCATATTTCTGTCTACAAGCACCACATTTCAGTATTTAATGTTCTACATAAATGTTTCAGTTTACTAAGCGCCATATTTCAGTATTTAATATTCTACATAAATATTTCATTTGTTTACTAAGCGCCATATTTCAGTATTTAATATTCCACATAAATATTCAGTTTATTAAGCGCCATATTTCAGTATCTAATACTCTATATAAATATTTCAGTTTATTAAGCGCCATATTTCAGCATTCAATTTCTACGCCAATATTTCAGTCTACTAAGCGCCATATTTCTGTCTACTAAGCGCCCTATTTTAGTATTTAATGTTCTACATAAATATTGCAGTTTACTAAGCGCCATATTTCAGTATTTAATATTCTACATAAATATTTCATTTGTTTACAAGGGCCATATTTCAGTATTTAATATTCCACATAAATATTCAGTTTATTAAGCGCCATATTTCAGTATCTAATACTCTATATAAATATTTCAGATTATTAAGCGCCATATTTCAGCATTCAATTTCTACGCCAATATTTCAGTCTACTAAGCGCCATATTTCTGTCTACTAAGCGCCATATTTTAGTATTTAATGTTCTACATAAATATTGCAGTTTACTAAGCGCCATATTTCAGTATTTAATATTCTA
The DNA here is from genome assembly GCA_032718475.1 of Nemertoderma westbladi. Taxonomy (NCBI): domain Eukaryota; kingdom Metazoa; phylum Xenacoelomorpha; order Nemertodermatida; family Nemertodermatidae; genus Nemertoderma; species Nemertoderma westbladi. The sequence continues at coordinate 27,487 of JAUCBJ010005806.1, read as the reverse complement.
CATAAATATTTCATTTGTTTACTAAGCGCCATATTTCAGTATTTAATATTCTGCATATATTTCAGTCTACTAAGCACCACATTTCAGTATTTAATGTTCTACATAAATGTTTCAGTTTATTAAGCGCCATATTTCAGTATTTAATATTCTACATAAATACTTCATTTGTTTACAAGGGCCATATTTCAGTATTTAATATTCCACATAAATATTCAGTTTATTAAGCGCCATATTTCAGTATCTAATACTCTATATAAATATTTCAGTTTATTAAGCGCCATATTTCAGCATTCAATTTCTACGCCAATATTTTAGTCTACTAAGCGCCATATTTCTGTCTACTAAGCGCCATATTTTAGTATTTAATATTCTACATAAATATTGCAGTTTACTAAGCGCCATATTTCAGTATTTAATATTCTACATAAATATTTCATTTGTTTACTAAGCGCTATATTTCAGTATTTAATATTCTACATATATTTCAGTCTACTAAACGCCATATTCCAGTACCGGTATTTAATTTCCGCGTAAATTTTTCAGCCTATTATGCGCCATATTTTATATCATTCATTTTAATTTCCGCATTAGTTTGGCATTTTAAATATTTTCCTGAACAGTTGTATTTAAAATATTCAGCATATATATTTTCCGTACCAGTCAACTTAATTTCGCATGAACATAGTCGATTCCTCTTATGTGTGGATATAATTCACCTAATTTACGTTTATTTGCTCGCTGATCTTTTGTATGTATTAATTTTCAATTGCAACATGCCTGTACAATATCGTTATTAACGTTTATGGTGATGGGAATATAGAAAACAGTCAAATGTCAATGTGAAATTAATTCATATTTTCCATTTCTTGGGCTCACCCATTCTCCCTTCTCTTCACATTATTACCACATTATATCACTTTGTATTTCTGTTGTCTGTGTCTGCGGTGTGTGAGGGGGTGTGTGTGTGTGTGAATGTCATGTGTGTTGGATTTCCCTCAAGCCAATCAGCATCTTCATACTGCGATGTCTCTTATTTTATTTGCAAAAAATATTTTTATCCAAAGGTAAGCTTAATCAGCGCGTTTGTGTGTTGCATCACTGCCCCCCCCCCCCCCCCCCCGTGCTCGCTCCTCACAACTTTTCGTTTTTTTCGAAATTTTTTAAATGATTATTTCTATGAATACTTCTAACCCAGGCCCCTCTCATCCATCTATTAAAGTTATGCTGATAAATATTCGTTCACTGCCTTGTAATTGGGATTTTTTGACAGATAATCTATCTTCGAACTTTGATAAACTTGCATTCGTCGAGACCTGGTTTTCATCTGATCAGATTTCTAATAAATTTCTGATATCTAATTTTCATGTGCCACAACGCCGTGATCGCCCGTCTCTTGGTGGTGGCTTAGCTTTATACGTTTCCAACAAGTTTAAAGTTAAGAGGCTTAGCACCATCGAGAACATTGACCTACCATACGAATCATTATGGTGCTCCTGTAGTTTTGGCCGCAAAAAAACTTGCTATCGGTCTATTCTATCGGTCTAGCACCACTCCACTTATTTTGGGAGACTTCAATCAGGACCTTTTAGATCCAACTAAATGTCGCGATATTTCCTCTCTATTTCTCGTCAGTGTTTGTTCCAGTATATTCAGGAGCCTACTCGCATAACCCAAACTACTAGTACATCACCATCCCCCGTTATTTCCACTCTTCCAAATTCTATCTCCAACATAGATATTTCGAGCCATTACGGTACAAGCGACCACTGCGTAATTTCTTTATCTTATAAATTTCCTATAAACACAATACCAGCATACGCTAGACGGATTTGGCTTTATAAGGAGGCGGATTTTCCAAAATTCAGTCACCCTTTGACTGAAACTAACTAACTTGGGACAGTGTCTACACGGACTACACTGAAGTTGATGACATCGTTTCGGCCTGGACAGACCGATTTTTCCTTTGTGCGAGTTCTTCAATTCCGAATAAAATTATTACAGTACGCCCAAATGATAAGCCATGGTATAATACCACTGAGTTAAGACGCTTAGAGTTAAGAGTACATCGGGCTGCTAAATCCACCAACAACGGCAACTCTTGGAACAACTTTCGTTCAGCTAGAAAGAAGTACGTTCTAGAATGCTGCAAAGCCAAAGATGAGTATTTTGCAAACCTGTCATAAAAACTTCTTGCAACAAGGTCTTCCAGCAAACAATGGCGGTCAATTTGCAAACAATTAATGGGAAAAGCTCCGGAACTGGAGATTCCCTCGGTATCTCATAATAACATCGTTGCTGTGTCACCCAAGGAGAAGGCGGATCTCTTTAACCCTTTCTTTATCGATCAATACTCACTGGACGAATCTAACTTCATTATGCCCCAAACTGTTTCGCCTGTTTCGTAGGAAATACAGGAGCTCTATACAAGACTGTAATGCATTTACACTACGACCCTTCTCCAGTGATCAACGCCTTATTGTGGCCAAGGTAAGACTTAGTCTGCGTGTTAGCAGAACAACGAAATCTGCCTTGCCGCGGCATGACTGGTCCTCTCTGTTGCAACAGCCAAGTGTGAGATCCAGCTTCACACTACAGCTACAGGTATGAGGCTCTTGCCTCTGAGGCGGCAGATCACTGTGAGGGCTATACTGCCTTCACAGAGGCAGTTAAGTTAGCAGCTGCAGAAACAGTTCCTGTATACCCTCGAAACAGGAAACGGGCCCCCTGGACTGACAACAAAATTCAAAAGTGCCGAAATGACCTCTACAAGGCGCAGAAAGAGGCCCGACTCAAACAGACTACAGCGGCCAAGAATGCAGTTAAGGCTGCATCTAGGTCCCTGAACAGGCAGTACTCTGTTAATTTACAGGAGCTATTAAACCAACAGGTTGATGCCATCAATGATGCTGGCGACAGCAGGCAATAATCCCAGGCATGCAGATCGATCAACTTGCTTGTTGGTCGAAAAAGCCAACCAACCACCAAGGTTAAGGCTGAATCACCAGCCGATCGCCTCAATGGTTGGAAGGCCCACTTTGAAAAGCTCCGCAATAATGACAGGGTATTGCCTGATAACTTTATAGAAGTAAAAGTGTCTGAGTCTGTACTCCCAGATATTCACATTGGTGATATCTCCTTTGCAGAAGTGAAGGCTGCTGCAAAGAGCATTAAGACCAATCGTGCCAGTGGAGTAGATGGTGTTCCCCCTGAGGTCTTTAAAATACCTGAGTGTTTAAAGCTCATCTATCCCATCATAGTAGACATGTACCGTACAACAAGAGTCCCACAAGAAATGAAAACAAATAAGTTGGTGCCAGTTCCCAAGAAGGGCAACCTAACACTCTATGGTTCTTTTCGGGGAATCTCATTGATCTCGATTGCTGCAAAGCTATACAATAGAATTCTATTAAATCGCATCAGGGATCCCATTGAGAGACTGCTCCGTGGAAATCAGAATGGGTTCCGTAAAGGTCGTGGGACCATGGAGCCCATTTTGGCACTTAGAAGGATAATTAAAGAGTTATCAAAAAAGAAAGACAGGCATCTGGATGTTATCTTTGTTGACTTCTTCAAGGCCTTTGATTCAGTCTCCCGCTCACGTATGTTCAGCATACTTTCATTATATGGGATTCCTGATGAAATTATTGCAGCAACCAGATCAGTATACGATGGTTCGACAACATTTGTGTCTACTGTTGACGGTGACACAGAACCATTTGAAGTGTTATGGGGCGTCCTCCAAGGAGACACACTTGCAGCATTCTTGTTCATTATTGTGGTTGACTATGTTCTACGCATGTCCTTAGATCATCATAATGATGATGGGGTGATGATAACTCCACCTACTGGCTCCAGAAGTCGAGGAAATCCTGCCAAGTACCTAACTGATCTAGACTTTGCTGATGACTTAGGAGTACTCTCAGAATCACTAGAGGGAGCCCAACGGCTCCTCAGCTCATTAGAACATGCTGCTTCTAGTGTTGGTCTTTTTATTAACTCCAGAAAGACCAAACTTTTGACAGTTAACTTTGAAAGTCCTCAGCAAGTCTCTGATCGGATGAGCATAAGCTCAAAAGATAGTATGCTTGAGCATGTGGATGACTTCTGCTACCTGGGATCATGGATCCGGAAGTCAGGTGAGGACCTTCGAATACGTAAGGGAAAGGCATGGGCAGCCTTGAATAGGCTTTCCAGGATTTGGAAGTCACCGAGAATTAATCGGAAACTTAAGGTCCGATTATTTAGAGCAGCAGTAGTTCCAGTACTCCTCTATGGGAGTCCATGCTGGGCTCTAACTGCTGAGGACACCAAATCTCTGGATGGCACATTCACAAGAATGCTACGCCGGGTTCATTGTGTCAAGTAGAATGCACACATCTCCAACCAGACACTATATAACATTGGAGGTGTCTCTGGGGGAGTACCAAGCTTGACACTAGAACAAAAGCGCCTCCGCTTTGCAGGACATTGCTTTCGCCGTGAGGACCAGCCAGTGCATAATCTTGTACTTTGGCAGCCTCATGGAGTGAATAAGCATGGTGGACAGCCCATGACTTTCTTGAGACGCATCTTAAAGGACACTGGCCTTGAAGATGCGGATGGTCTAGCAAATGTCATGGGTGATAGGGAGTTGTGGCGGTGCAATTTTGTCGATAAGCCGGCACAGCATTCTTAAAAATGCAGCTGCAATGCAGCATGCCGATCCTAGTAGTTATCGATCAATACTCACTGGACGAATCTAACTTCATTATGCCCCAAACTGCTCCTCCGGAACCTGTGCTTACCGAGATCAACTTTGGTGCATCTGAAAATCTGTGCGACATTAAAGCTTTAGACCCAGTGCTACCTGTCCCGCCGAAGGAATTTCAAACAGAATGATAAAGGCTGGAATGCCTGTGATAATAGATCACGTTTCCAAATTATTTCAATTTATCTTTGATAGTGGGTATCATCCAAAAAAATGGAAAATGCGCTATGTCCTGCCACTCTTGAAAAAATTTCCAAATGATATTTGTAACAACTTTCGTCCAGTTGCCCTTACCAGTAACCTTGGGAAGTTGTTCGAGCACTACATCCATAGAATAATCTTCACTCATGTTAAGACCTACATCTCCAAATTTCAGATTGGTTTCAAGGGTGGGGATGGTACTATCTATCAATTGATTTCACTCTATAACGCCCTTGTTAGTGCAATTGTTAGACAAAGCGACAAAGGGAAGGAGGTCCAAATAGTATTTCTAGATATAAGTAAGGCTTTTAACAAAGACCATCACAAAAGTCTGCTGCATAAAATTGAAAACATGGGAATTGGGGGGAAGCTTCTGGAATGGCTCCACAACTATTTGAATGACAATTTTCAATGTGTTGTAGTGAATGGTCAGCAATCGTCTTGGGTGAAGGTCTTGGCTGGAGTCCCCCAAGGTTCTGTCCTGGGACCCTTCTGTTTTTGATTTTCATCAACCACATAGTGGATGTAGTTAGTGTCAACAATAGCCTTTATGCTGATGACACCGCTCTCTACATAGAGGTCAATTCCAGGTCCAACTGCATTCTTGCCGCATCTAATCTTAATGCAGACCTTACTTCAATATCCAATTGGGATGCGCGATGGTTAGTTCAATTCAATCCCTCGAAGACTGAGAGTATGCTGTTCTCACATCGCAGGTCACGCGATCCTAATCATCTTCCTCTCTTCCTCAATGGTATCTCGATCCCCGAAGTTGAAGAGCACCAACACCTTGGTCTTATTCTTTCATCCTCCCTAAAATGGCACTCACAGGTTGAAAAAATGCGAAAATCTGCAAATGATAAGTTAAATATGTTACGAATTGTTAAATGCAAGGTTAGCAGGGATGCACTCATGAATATTTACAAATCTTTTGTCCGCTCAAACTTGGAATATGCCAGTGCCGTTTGGGACAACTGCTCTCAGGATCTCAAAATGGAGTTGGAGCTCCTAAATAAGGAAGCTATTCGAATAGTTTGCAGATTGACAGTTTCTTGCCACACGAGCAAACTATATAAGGAGTCTGGGCTGTGCCCACTTCAACAAAGACGAGATTTTCAGAAATTGTGTGTATTCTACAAAATGATGACGGACCGCGCCCCCCAACACTTATTGGATATCCTTCCACCTGTTGTTAGGTCCGCTAGTGCATACAACACCCGTAACTCCACGAATGTTCGAATGTAGGAACTTCTACAGAGATTCGTTCCTACCTTCTACTGTTAGATTGTGGAACTCACTTCCGATCAATTTGCGTTCATCAGGCACAATTGAAAGTTTCAGGAATGGTGTATTTCCAGTAATATGTTCCTCGTCTCCCGTTCCCTATTATTATACCCTGGGATCACCATCAATCAACGGCCTATTGGCGCGACTCAGATGCTCTTCACTAAATTCACTAAATTCTGATACCTTCTCTAACCATGTTAAATTAACAAATCATGTTCCTGCGGTCATTAGCGAGAGGACGCATTCCACTACTTTATGGAAAGTTTCCATTATCACTCTCTTCATGTTGTCTTGCATGCAGCTATTTCAAATTTTACGAGTAAGGCCAACATTGACTATTATCTTATATGGCCCTCCAACAGATGTTAATCACCCACCCTCCATAACTATGCAGCACACCAAGGCGCAGGCTCTTATCGACCTAATCTCCGCATTTGTATCCAACACGGGTCGTTTTAATTTCCTAGGGAATTAGTGTCATCCGACTTTGGCACGGCGACCTAGACGCTCATAATCTCAATGAAACGAATAGCCTACAATAAACCCAGATATTATTATTTTAAATTACAACCGAACCTATAGTACTTCTTTTTTTAACCTAAATCTTCGCCCATATAAATTTTAATTTTAATTTACAACATTTGTGGTTGCAACACACAATTTTTTATTCTACTTAGATGTAACAGTAATTTTCTATATTCACTCTACTGATCGCTTAATTGCTGGCTTACTTTTGGGATATCAATTTTTCAACTTCCTACTGCGCTGGATCTGCACGAATGTTTTTGGTTTGGGTATGTGTGTGGTGTGTGTGTTACCTCTTTCCTTTGTATGTAGTCGTACCTGTGTATGTGCACTGTGCTTCTTTCCTTTGTATGTCTGTTGTGCAAATTTGTATTGTAATTATTGACAAGAGGGTTCCGGCTCCGGCTCCGGCTCCGGCTCCGGCTCTCATAAGCTTCGGCTTGTTGCCCAATTGTCCTCTTCTGTGGATAATAAATGTTAAAAAAAGAAAAAAAAAGATGGCGTTAATTACCAATTAAGAATCCTGCCGCTAGATAGCGTTACTTATGTATTAAGAATCCTGCCACTAGATGGCGTTACTTATCAATTACGAATCCTGCCGCCAGATGGCGTTACTTACCTAATAAGAATCCTGCCGCTAGATGGCGTTACTTACGTATTATGAATCCTGCCACTAGATGGCGTTACTTATCAATTAAGAATCCTGCCACTAGATGGCGTTACTTATCAATTACGAATACTGCCGCCAGATGGCGTTACTTACCTAATAAGAATCCTGCCGCTAGATGGCGTTACTTACCAATTAAGAATCCTGCCGCTAGATGGCGTTACTTACCTAATAAGAATCCTACCGCTAGGTGGCGTTACTTACCAATTAAGAATCCTGCCGATAGGTGGCATTACTTACGTATTATGAATCCTGCCACTAGATGGCGTTACTTATCAATTAAGAATCCTGCCGCTAGATGGCGTTACTTACCAATTAAGAATCCTGCCGCTAGATGGCGTTACTTACCTAATAAGAATCATGTTGCTAGATGGCGTTACTTACCAATTAAGAATCCTGCCGCTAGGTGGCATTACTTACGTATTATGAATCCTGCCACTAGATGGCGTTACTTATCAATTAAGAATCCTGCCGCTAGATGGCGTTACTTACGTATTATGAATCCTGCCACTAGATGGCGTTACTTATCAATTAAGAATCCTGCCACTAGATGGCGTTACTTATCAATTACGAATACTGCCGCCAGATGGCGTTACTTACCTAATAAGAATCCTGCCGCTAGATGGCGTTACTTACCTAATAAGAATCCTACCGCTAGGTGGCATTACTTACCTATTAAGAATCCTGCCTCAAGATGGCGTTACTTACCTATTAAGAATCCTGCCGCTAGATGGCGTTACTTACCAATTAAGAATCCTGCCGCTAGGTGGCGTTACTTACCTATTAAGAATCGCGTATAAGGCGTTACTTACATATTAATATTCCTGCCACTAGATGGCGTTACTTACCAATTAAGAATCCGCCGCTAGATGGCGTTACTTACCTATTAAGAATCCTGCCGCTAGGTGTTGTCTCAAAGAAGGACATTGGCGACCGCAGTACCGACTGTATCATCTTGGAGTGGAGGACGATAGCCGAAGAGACGATACCGATGACAACTGCGATGGTTTGAAAAAAAACAAAGACGGCTTCTATAAGAGCGAATCCAGCAAAAACCTGGAGTCTGGAGTCTCGGTCCCAGACCTCTGTCCCATTATCATCGGTGGAAGCTGACCAATCAGCGAGCCAGAAACGATTACCTATTTCGGCAGATTTGGAGATAACCTGAAAAATTCGTAACAAAAATACACAAATCCTCCATACTTAGGGGTGTAAAACTTAGGGGCTTAAATAGTAAATATTTAGATTTTAAATGCAGTTACAGAAATACATCATCCGTATTGGAGTGTTACTGGATCCGGGAAGGGGTGTAAAACGCGGATTCAAGTCAATTACAAAGTGTTACGGGATCCGGGAAGGGGTGTAAAACACGGATTCAAGTTAATTACAAAGTGTTACGGGATCCGGGAACGGGTGTAAAACGCGGATTCAAGTTAATTACAAAGTGTTACGGGATCCGGAAAGGGGTGTAAAACGCGGATTCAAGTTAATTACAAAGTGTTATTAGACCCGGGAAGGGGTGTAAAACGAGGATTCAAGTCAATTACAAAGTGTTACGGGATCCGGGAAGGGGTGTAAAACACGGATTCAAGTTAATTACAAAGTGTTACGGGATCCGGGAACGGGTGTAAAACGCGGATTCAAGTTAATTACAAAGTGTTATTGGATCCGGGAAGGGGTGTAAAACGCAGATTCAAGTTAATTACAAAGTGTTACTGGATGCGGGAAGGGGTGTAAAACGCGGATTCAAGTTAATTACAAAGAGTTACAGTATCCGGGAAGGGGTGTAAAACGCGGATTCAAGTTAATTACAAAGTGTTATTAGATCCGGGAAGGGGTGTAAAACGCGGATTCAAGTCAATTACAAAGTGTTACTGGATCCGGGAAGGGGTGTAAAACGCGGATTCAAGTCAATTACAAAGTGTTACTGGATCCGGGAAGGGGTGTAAAACGCGGATTCAAGTCAATTACAAAGTGTTACTGGATCCGGGAAGGGGTGTAAAACGCGGATTCAAGTCAATTACAAAGTGTTACTGGATCCGGGAAGGGGTGTAAAACGTGGATTCAAGTTAATTACAAAGTGTTACTGGATCCGGGAAGGGGTGTAAAACGCGGATTCAAGTCAATTACAAAGTGTTACTGGATCCGGGAAGGGGTATAAAACGAGGATTCAAGTTACTGGGTATGTTACGGGATACGGGAATGGGTGTAAAACGCTGATTCAAGTCAATTACAAAGAGTTACAGTATCCGGGAAGGGGTGTAAAACGCGGATTCAAGTTAATTACAAAGTGTTATTAGATCCGGGAAGGGGTGTAAAACGCGGATTCAAGTCAATTACAAAGTGTTACTGGATCCGGGAAGGGGTGTAAAACGCGGATTCAAGTCAATTACAAAGTGTTACTGGATCCGGGAAGGGGTGTAAAACGCGGATTCAAGTCAATTACAAAGTGTTACTGGATCCGGGAAGGGGTGTAAAATTTCCATAAAAATTATATTAACATTTTTTCCCGAAAAAAATGTGTTTCCCGACAATCAGACAGACAAGATTCCGCCAAACATCAAAACTGATACCGGAAATGAAATCAACAAAAGACCGCGAAAACCTAGTACAAATGTATGATGTTTGCTTCCAATTTTAATTAACATAGAGACAGACTACTTTGAGCGGGAAGGTTTAAGGGAGGGGTAGCACCCCCATATATAACCTCACATTTTAGTGTCTCTGGACTCTTAAAATTGGGTGGTAATTATTTTTTGTACAACTAAACATCGTCTGGGTTGCTTAAGAATAGCCGAACCAAATATTTTTAAAAGTGGCCCCAAAATGGCTCTGTAATGGCCAAAAGTGCCTTTTAGCGCCAAAGGCTATTTTTCCACCAATATTTGTTGGAATTTGTCTAAATTTAGAATATAAGTTCAGAAGACCCTCGCCTCGCCTCGCCTCGCCTCGCCTCGCCTCGCCTCGCCTCGCCTCGCCTCGCCTCGCCTCGCCTCGCCTCGCCTCGCCTCGCCTCGCCTCGCCTCGCCTCGCCTCGCCTCGCCTCGCCTCGCCTCGCCTCGCCTCGCCTCGCCTCGCCTCGCCTCGCCTCGCCTCGCCTCGCCTCGCCTCGCCTCGCCTCGCCTCGCCTCGCCTCGCCTCGCCTCGCCTCGCCTCGCCTCGCCTCGCCTCGCCTCGCCTCGCCTCGCCTCGCCTCGCCTCGCCTCGCCTCGCCTCGCCTCGCCTCGCCTCGCCTCGCCTCGCCTCGCCTCGCCTCGCCTCGCCTCGCCTCGCCTCGCCTCGCCTCGCCTCGCCTCGCCTCGCCTCGCCTCGCCTCGCCTCCAATTCGTCTGAACGTTTATAACTCAAAATGGTTTGGGGCCATTTTAGACCAAAAGGCCCCAAAAAGGGCTTCTTTCTAACGGACTTCTTCAGGTAATTAAATAAAATAAATATACATAATTAGGAATCAGGTATTTACACTAACAAATCTAAAACTTAAAGTAGTAATACGAGGCATATGGCACTCTCATAGGAGATGGGTGAAATTTTAAAATTCCATTGGAACTGCCCGCCCTACAGATTATTAGGTTTCAATTTACCCTTATCCTATGAGAGTGCCATGACTCGTATTACTGTTGACGTTTTAGATTTGTTAGTGTAAATAACTAATTTTATTTAATCATTTATTAATGCTCTTAAAGAAGACCTCTTTAAAACTCAGTCCTCACTCACTCATCTCACTTAACAGCCTGTGAGTCTCATGCAACTTACCTTGACTATAAATATAAAGGAAACCACAAAGAGTCCCATAGCACGGAACCACATGAAATAGACACGGTGGCCGACATTACCAGACTTAATACCCTCGGTCTCTACAAGTTGGTGTACGGCAGACTCTTCCACGGAACAGACTGTAGATAGGCGTGGCCGGGGAGGGTTGCCTGGACTGAGTTGGTGACGACTTCCAACACTTGATGTCCTGTGAGGAACAAAAAAACAATAGAGATGATAATCAATTTGTTTATATGTTTTTAACATCCATAGATTGTATAAATTATTAAGTAATTTATACAGGACTTAGGAGTTAGGATGATCCAACTCTATAGCATACCTTTTTCCGCTCCATTTGCTATAGAGTTGGATCATCCTAAGTCATGTTTAAATTACTTAATAACATACATAACATACGGCTTTACACACACTGACTCATGATATCTGATAGCCAGAACCAATACTGCTGATGACAGTGGTGACATGGTTGCGTCACCGGATAGCGGATACCGAACCGGATAGCGGCCGTCGGTCTGTGATTGGTTGCGTCACTAACCGGATAGCGGCCCTCAGTCTGTGATTGGTTGCGTCACTAACCTGGATATCACCGATGGCGGCCGACTCAGCCGCCGTTCCGAAGATTTCGGTGACCTGAATTCCGCGTCGACGTCCAGTAGATCTCCGTAGGACCCGGATATGTTTAGGATGAGTTCTGAACGCGCCAATGGCGCCGGACCAATGAGACGTCGGTCTGTGGGTCTATCAAAGGAAACGAAACCGTCGCCAAGGGAACCCGTACTGCCGAGCCCCCTATCGGGTTCGGGCGCTAAGGAGACAAACGAAAAATAAAAGTAGGATGAGAAGAAATCATAATAAATTGTACAAAAAAATAAATACAAAATACAAAGATATATTAAAAAATGAAATAAAGTTGGCATGAAATATCTATTAATATATATTTCATCAGAAAAATCCGCTCCTTCTCACTAATATTCGTAACAATTCGAGAATTAATTATTTAAAAAATATATATTTTATTCTTAAATTGTTAATTTTTCGCTTAAATACCTCAAAATCGGGAGAGAAGTGAGTACTTTTTACCCTCTTTTATTATAATTGCGTAGATTTTACTTTTTTCCCGGTGAACAAAGTCAAATAAAATATGATTGATATGATGGAGATAGATATGATGGAATTTCTTAAATTTTATTAAATGTGTTGAAAGAGCATCGACAAAAGGTTTGCACGTAATTTGAACAAACTCCGTTGACACACTCAAAAAAGATATTGTAACTTTAGATTCTGCAAGGCGAACTCCAAAAACTGAACTCAATATCCAATATTGGTTTATGTAGTTAAGCGGCTCTCTAGTTACGTAATAAATATTCGAGAACACTAAATTAATTAACATTAAGTAAGGCATTTTATTAGAATCGCAGTAACTATCTATGGAAGCAATATAGTAAAATACTACAGTTAAATTTATTTTGTAACACTATATCTATATTTTATTAAAGAAGTAAAGGAACCAAAAATATTAACCACAATTTATATAGACCCTGATCGCCCTAAGAGTCAAGGTCAAGGTCAGAGTGAGATAGTTTTCTTGAATTTAAGTTATAAGGCGGCCAATGACGCAATGCAAAATCCCATTGCATTATCGTAGCCATGCAAAGTCGATCAACATTTTGTTCAACAAATTGGAAACGTCGTCTTTGAGGCATCTGGTGTTACTATATACCCCGGGAAATGGAATAATCTCCATAGTTCATGGCAACCAATCCGTGCATTCGTTTGTATGTAATGTATTGTATATTTTTCAAATTTGCTATATAACTTCTGAAAATAAAGCATAACAAAGGAGATACATTTTACGTCAAACATGCAAATTTCGGCTCTGGCCGCTAAGGGGCGTCAAAAATGAATTTTGTTTAATATTACAATTCAATGTAGTCCACCCAAAATTTATCCTTCACTTTATTTCTACTTATTCGCTTTTTGGTGCAGTAAGCTTTTGAATATGTTGACTTACAAGCCAATAACTATAATAACTACCCACTTAGCAATGTGTCTATGGATTCCTCTAATAATAACTACCCACTTAGCAATGTGTCTATGGATTCCTCTAATAATAACTACCCACTTAGCAATGTGTCTATGGATTCCTCTAATAATAACTACCCACTTAGCAATGTGTCTATGGATTCCTCTAATAATAACTACCCACTTAGCAATGTGTCTATGGATTCCTCTAATAATAACTACCCACTTAGCAATGTGTCTATGGATTCCTCTAATAATAACTACCCACTTAGCAATGTGTCTATGGATTCCTCTAATAATAACTACCCACTTAGCAATGTGTCTATGGATTCCTCTAATAATAACTACCCACTTAGCAATGTGTCTATGGATTCCTCTAATAATAACTACCCACTTAGCAATGTGTCTAAGGATTCCTCTAATAATAACTACCCACTTAGCAATGTGTCTAAGGATTCCTCTTCTATATTGAAACCGTCTTCCAATTGGATATTCTCCTCAACATGGTTGTTTCCCGGTACGTAATTGCGAACCAAATCAGCCAATACGCCGCCTCTGGACAGCAGATCCGTATAGCTTCCTTGTTCAGCTATACTCCCATTGGACAACACAATGATGTAATCCATACTAGGTAACCAATGGAGACCGTTGGTTACGAGTATCCGCGTCTAAAATACAAAATGTTGTTAGGGAATTTCAACAAAGGATTCCAAACGGGGGGGGGGGGGGGGGGGGGGGTGGGGGGTAATGGAGTTACAGTGGAGGGGGGGGGGGGGGGGGGTTACAGAGTAGCCCCCCCCCCCCCCCCTTTGTGAGGTCAGGTATTGAGTTAGGATAGGTCATTGATAAAGAAAACTTCCCCACTCCATGCAACATAAAGGAGGTGCCACCTGTAGCTGCATAGACCCTCTTACCAAGGGTAAATCTGGTTCCACCAATGACAATGACCACCTTCGTTTTGGGATAGGGACGCCGTCGGCCGCAAGGGTATATGGTCTGACCAGGCAGATGGTGATCTACCAATGGCTGGTCAGGAGTAGAGTGTTCTCATGTCCAATTTGAGTGCACTTCACTGCAACCTGGCAGCAGGGGTACAGGGCATGGCCGAGCAGATGAGCTGCATAGCCAATGGGGGGACATGTGCATCAGAGTAGGTACGGGTGATGGGCCCCATATCTGATGACTCCACTGTGACACCCATCCTGTGGAATAGCAAACCAGGGTGTGGTATTTGCCCCTAGAGCTGACTCGGCAAAAAAGCACCCCCAACCCCCACTGTTTATTACATTAGTAATGCGGAGGTCCGGCCACTAGATGCCAGTGGAACTACCGGACACAATAGGCCTCGCAGGCGTCAGTTATCTCCTGACCGGCTGCCTCAGTTAACACCCTAACACTCGGGTCCCCAATGCGACAAGGTGAGCTGACTGCCTTGGCAGATAAGCTTTCTCTTAGTGTAGTGGGTGTTCAAGAGCACCGAATGCAGACTGGATAGACAATGAGGATCTGATTTAAGGACATGGGGGCGGTTGGTGACTTGCTCTCGCATCACCAGATGATAGTGGCAATGGTGGAATTTGTCTATTGATGAATCCAACTGCACATGCAGCATTGGACAAAATCATCATCCATTACCATTTCTCATGTTCTGGAAGACTGGCCACGAAGTTTCCTAAGGTGGTTCTGATTATGTGCTATTCTCCAACATGTGATGCCCCAGTAGAGGAGGTGGAAAATTTCTACCACAATCTACAAGCAGCTACTGATGGAGTGAATCAGCATGCATTTTTAACATTCATGGGTGACTTTTATGCAATTCTGCATCAATCACCTAGATCACCCTGGGTCAATAGCAATAGTGTTTTCGGCTGGAACCCAGTCCCACAAGAAATGAAAACAAGTAAGTTGGTGCCAGTTCCCAAGAAGGGCAACCTAACACTCTACAGTTCTTTTCGGGGAATCTCATTGATCTCAATTGCTGCAATAGCTAATAGAATAAAAGAATTCTATTAAATCGCATCAGGGATCCCATTACAGAGAGACGGCTCCGTGGAAATCAGAATGGGGTTCCGTAAAGGTCGTGGGACCATGGAACCCATTTTGGCACTTAGAAGGATAATTGAAGAGTTATCAAAAAAGAAAGACAGGCATCTGGCTGTTATCTTTGTTGACTTCTTCAAGGCCTTTGATTCAGTCTCTCGCTCACGTATGTTCAGCATACTTTCATTATATGGGATTCCTGATGAAATTATTGCAGCAATCAGATCAGTATACGATGGTTCAACAACATTTGTGTCTACTGTTGATGGTGACACAGAACCTTAGTTTGAAGTGTTATGGTGGGGCGTCCTCCAGGGAGACACACTTGCTACCATTCTTGTTCATCATAATTGTGGTTGACTATGTTCTACGACATGTCCTTAGATCATCATAATGATGATGGGGTGATGGTAACTCCACCTACTGGCTCCAGAAGTCGAGGAAATCCTGCCAAGTACCTAACTGATCTAGACTTTGCTGATGAGTTAGGAGTACTCTCAGAATCACTAGAGGGAGCCCAACGGCTCCTCAGCTCATTAGAACAGGCTGCTTCTAGTGTTGGTTTTGTTAACTCCAAAAAGTCCAAAATTTTGAAAGTTAACTTACAAAGTCATCAGCAACTCTCTGAGTGGATGAGCAAAGGTTCAAAGGATGGTATGCTTGATCATGTGGATAACTTCTGTTGCCTGGGAATATGGATCCGAAAGTCAGAAGATGACCAAGTCAAATACATAAGGGAAAGGCATTGGCAGCATTGAATGGGCTTTCCAGGATAGGATTTGGAAGTCACAGAGAATTCATCGGAATCTTAGGTCATTTAGAGCAGCAGTAGTTCCAATACTCCTCTATGGGAGTCCATGCTGGGCTCTAACTGCTGAGGACACCAAATCTCAGGATGACGCATTCACAAGAATGCTACGTCGGGTTCACTGTGTCAAGTACAATGCACACATCACCAACCAGACACAATCTAACATTGGAGGTTCCTCCTTGGTTCCCCCAACCTTAACACTAGCATAAAGCCGCCTCTGCTTTGCAGGACATTGTTTTCGCCGAGAGGACCAGCCTGTTCACAGTTTGTGCATTGGCAGCCCCATGGAGTTAATAAACATGGTGGACAACCCATGACTTTATTGAGATGCCTCCTAAAGGACACTGGCCTTGAAGATGCGGATAATCTCGAGAAAGTCAGGGGGATAGGGAGTTGTGGTGGTGCAACTTTGTTGATAAGCTGGCATAGCATTCGTAATGTATGCTGCATTGGGCCTGCCAATTGTGGATTGCATGGTGGTGGCAAAATGTGTTTGTTAAGCTGGCATAGCATCTCAATGTGCAGTTGCAATGTTCCAGGCCGATTATAGTAGTCGTTTATTGGTGATAGTTAGAAACTGAAACTGATCCATGAATGATCTCTAAAGGGCATTATTGAAAAGGGTCAGATTTTCATGGCTTCGGTATTGTTACGCAATAAGTTGAGCACGGACAGCATTCAGTCCCTCATCTAATCAAAAATAAATCACACAAATAATCTTGTCATAAGTTGATTGTGTAAAAGGTTAATTGATTGTAGTTTATACCGATATTACATGGTAGCAGAGCAATATTACTAATATGGACATAGCTTAATTTAATATCAATGTAGTTTAATTCTTTGCATTTGTGATGTTGTTTTTTTCATGGAGAGTTTTTAAATACAAATTGATATAGTGACTTTGTCGTTGTTGTGAGATGGATAATAATGACAATCAAACTCCTGTGAAAGTCAGTAATTCCAGCATTTTCAGGAAAGAACAAATATGTGGAATGGCGCCAGCTGCTTAAAATGTGGGGATGAATCACTAAAATTCAGAAATGCGATCAAGCATCCACTGTCATTCTTAGTCTTCCTGAGGGTGATGCACGTACGCTCGCATTAGCTGTTGATGATGCAGAATTGCATATTGTTTGAGAACAGAATGGGATAGAGCGCTCATGAAAGATGAAGAAACGCGTGGTTATGAACGATGGCAAGAATTGAATTACTATAAGAAAAAAGAGATCATTTAATACCAGGAGTACTGTGCCCATTAGCAAGTGCTGGTGCAAATGGTCAGTAGAGTTACACTCATATAGAAGCTGCATTGCATTGGTTAAATGCAGGTAACAATGCAGAAAATAACATTACAACATCATTGAATGTTGAAAATGCTTTGGAAGCGAGTTCATCTGATTTCAATAGTACAAATGAAGTTCCAGATGAACTACCTGTGAATTTAAATGATTTGTCTGTGGCTGAAAAAGACTAAATTTTAGAAGTTGCATTTGCTACATGGAATAAGAATAAGAGAGAAACGAATTATTCCAATTTTTCCAAAATTATCAGAGGTAATTATTAGTGTTGAGAACTGTAACTGTAATTATACTGTAACTGCAACTGTAACTGAATGATTTTGATGATTTTTTTGATACTGTAACTATAACTGTAACTGTAATTGCGAATTTTGAATACTGTAACTGTAACTGAAACTGTAATTACGAATTTTGTAATACTGTAACTGAAACTGAAATTAACAAAATCCGATTCAGTTCTCAATCACACAATTTACATAAATGAGCATTTAAAACAGTATTGTAATAAAGTATAGAGTATAGTTTAATAAATGAATAACTGTGGTTACCATAGGTATCATTTTTAAAACATTGTTATAAAAAACAATCTCAATTTTTCCACTTCTGAACAAAACCATAATATTACACAATAAAAAAAAAGACCCATTGTCCACTTAGCTCAAATGTGATTTATTTGGCGAGTCAAGTAGTGAACGAAGATCTACAGTAGCATATAGTCTATGTTTATCTGTCTCAACTATTAGACTATTATCATAGTCTTATCACCACTTTTGCTTCATATTAAATGTAAATGTTTTAGATAAACAAAGAAAAGTTAGGCCTAATGGTAGAGGGATACTGGGATATTAACGGATATATATTTTACATTATGAATTATTAATGTTACCGGTACTATTAATATCACAATCACACTAGAGGCACACTGGAAATTAAATTTTGATCAAGTTTACCATTATAAATTACAAAATTAAACTTAAAAGTGAAAGGAGCAGCTTATCGAGGTGGGTCTAACCAAAACAATAAATATATGATTACTAAAACAAATTACGAATTAAGGAAAATGAGCAGGATTCAGAAACATGGCTTTTATAACCAAAACAATAAATGATAACAGTACTGTACAAGCACTGAAACAGGATGTACAGTAAAATGTGGATGCCTTTGGTGTGATCTTGTGAGCGCCACTTTCAATACATACTATCAGTATACTGTATTAGTTACAAAATATTACCATAAAGTGTGTCCAACTTTCCTGCAACAACTACCTATTAGCTCTAGAAAGAGGACGTTTCGTAATGAACATTATTATTAGCGTATATAACAGTAATATATTAAAGTGCCTCATTTTTAGTTTCAGATATCTTTTTTTTATTTGGCAAGTGATTCTTTTTATTTTTTTGGGCAAGTGACTCATTGGGCAAGTGACTGCACTGCACCCCGCCCCGATGAGGCTACATTAATTCAATGACTGACTGCTTACTACGTGAGATCATATATATTGAATCTATAACTGAAACTATAACTGAATTTTATCACGATCAAAACTGAAACTGAAACTGAAATGCTCAATTTTGTAATACTGAAACTGTAACTGTAACTGAAATGTTACACTTTGTAATACTGAAACTGTAACTGAAATGCAAAACTTTGAATACTGAAACTGTAACTGTAACTGAAATTAGTCAAAATGGTTCAGTTCTCAACACTAGTAATTATACTGGATGGAGGAGAAATTCAAATACATTTTTACCTCATTTCATTCACAATACAGGATCACCCAGGTTCAATCCAAAAGATATTCAGTCGGGTGAGGTGCTCAAGTGTCATCGTTGTCAGAGTCAATTCCATTTAGTTCGGGACTGCCCTTCACATGGACAGTCAAAGACTTACCAAGGTACGAATTATACATCACAAGACGAACAGACGGTGGTGAAATTTTCTCTAGTGAAGCTGAAGATATTTTTGAGATAGGTGTGGATGTTGCTGATTCGTACTCAGAATATGGAATTTTGGATTCTGCTGCTATAAATACGGTCTGTGGTGAACAGTGGTTCAATCAATTTAGAGATATTTTATACGAAAAGGCTGGTTTAATGTGGCAAGGACATTTTATAATTTCGGTAATGTTGGAATATGTAAAGCAAAGTTTAATGCAATCATTTCTGTTCTCATAAATGGTGATCAATATCAAATGCTTGTTGATATTGTTTGGAGGAATACACCACTTTTGATCAGTTGAAGTAGTTTGGAAAGACTTGGCATTACCATAAACTTCAAGTCAAACTCTGCAACTATGGAGGGTAAGCCGCTCTAAAACTTAAAAGCTGCCCGCATGGTCACCTTTTGGCACACCTTATGGATGTGAAAGCGAGAGATATTGGTGATCAGAATAATAATATAGTTGACATTGAAACTGTATTTCTGACTATAAATGATTTCAGAAGTAATCCCACTAAGGTCGCAGATAAACTTCATTGTGCATATGGGCATCCATCTCCCAACAAACTGCTACAAACTATAAAACCAGTGATGCAGAAGGAATCAATGTCAGTTGATGAGCAAGAACTGTTAAAAGCTGCAATTCAGAAACTATCTCTCATAAGACGTGTGTGATAAACATTCTAAACCTGTTCCTGCGCCACGAGTTTCCATGACACCGGCAACACGATTTAATGAAAGAGTGGCACTCGATTTGACAGAGTGGAAGCGAAATAGCAAGACTTATATTATAAAGCAAATGATCGATCAGGCCACATGATATTCAGGTGCTTCATTTGTTACCTCTAAACATGATGATGTCATAATTTCAGCTATTTCACATTGTTGGATTAAAATATTTGGACCACCATAAAATATTTATTCAGATAATGGTGGTGAGTTTACCAGCAAGCAACTTTATGCATTCTATAAACAGTTTGGTATTAATGTGAGTGGGACTGCGGCATATTCTACTTTCAGTAATGGTCGCTGTGAAAGGCATAATGCATTATTAAAGGTTACCATGTCCAAGATTGCTGATGATGAACGAAATGTTTCACTATCATCATCAGTCATTTTAGATTTTGCGTTATTTGCAAAGAACTCACTTATGGATTCAGGAGGTTTCTCTCCTTCACAGTGAGTATTTGGCCGCAATCCACAAATACCAAATATCATAGATGCCGAATCATAGATGCTGAATTACCAGCGTTAACTGAGTCGAATGATAAGCAAATTCGTGATTTACTAAGCTGTTTACATGAAACCAGACAGGCTGGAGATTCTACAGAAAGAATTAAAACAGTACTTCGTCGAAGAGTTCCATCACCTCCTCCTGTTGTCAAGAATGGTGATAGTGTGTATTATTGGCATGATGTTGCTGGCATTGAGACTGGATGGAAAGGACCAGGAAATGTTTTGGGTAGAGAAGGATCAGTCATTCTTGTGCAACATAGTTCACGTGTTATTCGTGTTCATCCAATTCACATTAGATTAAACAAGACGAAACAGCAGAATAATGCTAAAGAATACGAATCAGATGATGAGGATGATTTGGAATTTCTTAAAGATGTAATCAGTGTACCAAGTGGACAAGTTTCCAATGAAATTCAAGTCCGTATATCCTCCAATATTGGTTTATTACGATTTACGGATGATGTTGATTTGAATAATACAACCATCCATGGCAATGGAAACGTGGAGTTAATGTATAAAAATACAGAAAAATCATCTTCAACGGTTTCTGAACCAGATGTAGTTCCTGATGCGCCTTTGTACATAGAGCTACAATTCGCGCACTGAAACAACTTGATCAACCTTTAGAACAAACTACATTACCACCAAGGACTAAAAGACCTCCTGAACGCTATCAGTGCAACAATATTGAAGAAATGATAGTTGCTGAAGAGGCTAACGGAGTTGTTGGTGCTGCTCAAAATGTTAAATGTCAAAACGAGGAAGAGTTTTATTATTATAAATAAACCTATTCAAACCAGATGGGTTAATTCGTGGAAATCATTACCAAATGGCCAAGTTATGGCAAAATCTCTGCTTGTTGTTAAGGGGTTTCAAGGTGGTGAGAAAGAAAATATAATATCAGAATCACCCACTATAGACAGAAAATTCTACAGTTGGATCTGAGTTTACTTCCAAATATGGGCAAACCAATAACAATGATTGTCAAAACAGCTATACTTCAAGGTGAACAAATAAAACGAGATGTATTTCTACACCCACCCCCAGAAGTCAGCTTACCAGCTAACACCTGTTGGAAGCAAAAGAAGACAGTCTATGGATTAGTCGATGCATCTCGTAATTGGTATAATCATGTCGACCATGTAGTAAGAGAGGCGGGTATGTTTCGTAGCAAGGCAGATCCAGCATTGTATTTTATGTATAGAGGTGAGAAACTCGAGGGTCTATTGCTTGTTCATGTCAATGATTTCTTGTACGCTGGATCAGATTGGTTCATGATAAATATTATGTCAAAGATTCAAAGCAAATTCACCATTGGAAAAATTACTGAGAATTGTTTTTCATTTCTGGGTTTATGTATACTAACTGTTTTAGATCAAGGTGATCGTTTTCTAATTGCGAATTCCCAACAGGACAAATTTACAAAGTTGTTGTGATATTCAGTGTTCGGCTAACAGGAATAAATCTGAGTTGCTAACAATAGAAGAAATATCATTGGTGAGATCCCTTCTAGGTAGTCTACAATGGGCTGCGGCATTAACTCGTCCAGATCTTTCATTGCTGCAGTCCTAAGGCAAAACACCCTATCTCAAAAATTTCAAATAAAATTTTAGGTAATTATAGGTAGTTTAAGGTAATCCTTAAGAAAGTAGCAGGAATTTCAAAACCTTAAGATTTTATTTCAGAAGCACGTGGCTGAACATCATATGTTATTAATTCTCAGATTTTGATTAAAAATTCAAATCTTACTGTCTAATTTGTAATTTTGCAGTATTCCTATGTCGGATACTGGAAGGTTTCATGGATTTGATATTAATGTTCATCCTGATGATGATGACATACCAGGGGAACTAATAGTCATTTGGGAAAGTTTAAGTTCCCCAGCGGAGCAGGAACCAGAAGAGACTGAGGAAACGGTACACAATGTTTCCATATTGAATATCGTTGTCGAACCGCCTCCCACTGATGAAAAAACATTCAAGTAATTTCTACACCATCTAGAAAAAGAGACGCGGCTGATATGGATAAGGATTACATCTTTAGTAGTAGTTCAGAGTCATCAACGGATAGCAATGACTCGTCTGGTAATACCAGTGAATCGTCCATCGATATTGATGATGTTGGTGGAAAGGTAAAAAAAAAAGAAAAAGAAAAGTAAACCTGCGAAAAAGAAAAGTGTTCGCACATGGCAGGAAAGAATGGAAAGGGAAAATGCCAAACTCCCATTGAGAGTTGCAGTGTGTAGCGCAAAATGCAAGCATGGCTGTAAAGATAAGTTCACCGTTGTTAGATGCATTGGGATCAGGAATGGTTACTGCGCAATGGAGCCCATACAACGGAACCAGTTTGTATTCTCATTGGTAGATCGTTCTTTACCTGCAACGCAATCTAAAAGTAAGAAGTTGGTTTGCAAATTATTTTTAACCAACATAGGGGATACAAGAACTCAGGTATGTCGACCCTATTTGCTAATATCTCTTGGTTAGAAGTCAACAAATAATCAAATATTGAAGACTATATTACGAGGACCAATTGAATCTGTTGCACCACATCCCGACTCCCGTGGTCATCATGTCCCTAGCAAAAAGATAGATGAGACCCCCGGACGAGAACATATTGAATTATTCAACCCTCAAATCTCTCACAGGTACCAGCATACGCCGAATAAGAGATATCTGCCAAGTGAGTTCACGATAATAAAACTGTACAACGATTTCCAAGAAGGTCACCCCAATATTAATGTATCCTATGACAACTTTAATTTAATTTTAATTTAATAAAGATAATCCTAAGGAACCTAACAGGTTAAATATAGGATACCAAGAAAACCAAAAGAAAAAAAATAATACAGAAATACACAATACAGTGAAAAACATTGAATAATAATATGCACACACATTAATACCGGTCTAAAAGTTTATGTGTTGGACATGTGCTGGTCATATAGAGACTTGAAACTGTCGACGGTCGTAGCACTCTTAATCTTGTCAGGTAATGAGTTCCAGTTACGGACACATCTGATACTATAAAACTTGTTGCGAATGTCTAGATGAGCAGGAGGTTTAATGAAATTTAGATCGTGAGAGGCAAGTCATGTGGTACGCGTACGCTGGCTGATATCCTGCATCAAATTAAACCAGGTATTAGGACTACTGACAGTCTTGTTATGAATAAACTTCCACGTTTGTAACATGTCTCCTCTGTCACGCCATCAAGTACCTCCCCCCAATCAACCGCAGCAAGATTAGTTCTAAGTTTAGCTAAGTCAGCATTACGCCAATCTGGGACTTTCTCGTCGGAATAGTTAGGAGTCACAGAACAGCCAATGTCCGCAATTAAAATTGAATGACGACTACTACCTAATTTACCTTTATCTGATACACAGTTCACTAATCCGGATTCGCTAGATAAAATGAGATCTGGCATTGTACTTCCATCATATGTAGGAAAATCAACATGCTGAAATAAAAATGAGCCTTGAATACAACCAATGAAATTCCGACTTTCTGAATTTTTCCCAGTCATAAGGACCCAGTCAATGTCTGAAAAATTAAAATCACCAAATACGACATAAGGCCTAGGTAAGTTACGCAATAAGTCGCACAAAATAGCATTATTAGCAGTGACTGTAGTGGTAGAATTATATAAATTGTGAGGTCTATAGACTAAAGCTAATGTGATATGTCGTTTACCTAAAATCCTTATACCACAACACTGAGAAAATTCTGAAAATATTGACCCAGTATCTACAGCTATTACAGAACTCAGATGTGACTTACAATAAACAAGTAAACCACCACCTATACCATTAACAGTATCAGATCTATCTTTCCTACAAACTAATGCATAGCCAGGTACAGCAAGCTCAGAATTATTGTGTTGTACATTAGTCCAAGTTTCGTTCAGACAAATAATATCTGGTGCCAAATCGACTATATCACATCTAAATTCGATTAGTTTATTTATAATACTAGTAACATTACTATATAAGACGGATAAGTGTAAACCACAGAATTGGCGTTGTGGTTTCGAGTTTTGTCGGGATCGTTATTTCATTATTTAATCTTGAAAAGACGGAGATATAATTATTGTCAAGTTACGTATATTGAAATAAGTTCAGTTACATCAGTACATAGGGTATCTCCAGATCGGTTCTAAGTAAAATCGTAGAAATCATTTAATACAAGGATTACTGGTGCAAAAACACGTTAAGGATAAGGTAGAATAGGCCTACTAAGAATAATAATACAAGAATACCAGCTACCCTTATTTTACAAATGATTTCACCTATCACAGAGAATGAGCATACAGATAGGAAAATCAGTTCAGTAGATCTGTGATAGGTCAAAATCAAAACCAACTCAAATCCTATTGGCAGATACAGAAAGCAGGGCCATGGGGCAACCTTCCTACAAGGAAGCAGTGTAACATAAACGGTATGTATTGCACTAATATACCTAAGCTAGTATAACGACGGGCTAAACTACCAAGCGATAACCAGCAGGATTTAAGGGCAGTTTGTAACATCGCCGGCCCTAACTCTCGACAGTAGAGTTACATTTACTTTCAGTTTCAAAGTGGCCCACCTCGCCTGCCTCTTCCAACAGGCACACTTTCACAGCTGGACGGGTATATTCTTTACCACGCACGAGCACACGCACGGTCCGGACGATTCCATCACGTCCGGGAAAGGTCTCTAGAACACGACCCAAGGGCCAATGACCGCGCGGTGTGTCGGAGAAAATGACAAGCACAATGTCATTCTTACACAAGCTACGGCGGGACTTTAACCACTTCCTATTCTCAATCAGAGACGGGACATACTCTCTCATCCAACGGGACCAGAACTGATTAGTCAAGGCCTGAGTAGCGCGCCAACGACGACGAGAACTTATGTCTGAATCGTCAACCAGAACTGGAGGTAGATTGGGGTTTGGTCTACCAAGCAAAATATGATGCGGCGTTAGAGCTTCAGGTTCGTCAGGATCTACGCTGACGTGGGTCAAGGGACGGCTGTTTAGCAAGTGTTCAACTTCAACTATAACAGAATGCAGCAGTTCATCTCCTACACACTGATTTCCGAGTACAGCTCCCAAGGCCTTCTTAGAGGATTTAACTAGCCTCTCCCATACGCCACCGAAGTGTGGTGCAGAAGGAGGGGAGAAAACCCAAAGGATGCCTCTTTGAGACAAAGTATCAGAGATTACTGTCTGATTGAGCTCCTTAAGGCACACACGGAGCTCTTTCTCACCTGCTACAAGGCTCGTACCATTGTCACTGTAGACAATTCTGGGCGAACCGCGGCGAGCAATCAGACGATGGAAGGCCAATAAAAATGAATCAGTATCTAACGAATGGGTTACTTCTAAGTGAACCGCACGAGTTAATAGACAGGTGCCTAGAAGGCAATAACGTTTCACAGTTTTTCGGAAATGCCGAACGAGAAACGGACCACAGAAATCCAAACCTACATTGAGGAAGGGAAAGGTGGCGGGTGAGAGACGGGAGCTGGGGAGAGCGGCCATCAGCGGGGGTTCAGGATGGGCTCTACGTTTTCTACAGAAAGTGCACCTATTGATCAATTTACGTACAAGGGACCGACCTCTGGGCGACCAGTATTGCTGTTGATATACATTTAGAGTGTATTCCTCACCCTCATGGACAATAGACTCGTGCAAATCATAGACAATCAGTCTAGTCAAGTGTGAGTCGTGTGGAAGAATGATAGGGTGACGAGTAGAATATGGTAAGTCTGCGGACTTTATACGGCCCCCAACTCTAAGCAGACCATTTTCATCAAGAAAAGGGGACAGAGATAACAAGAAACTACTGGAACACAACTCCTTTCCTGAGCGCAGGTCTCCTAATTCATTGGGGTATTCACACGACTGAACAGCTTTAATTAATAAGGTTAAAGAATCGTTAAGCTCACTGACAGACAGAGGACCGGACCTGCAGTCTTTATTGCGAGAATTAAATATAAAACGGCTAATCCAGGCAATGCACCGCTGTAAATTGGGGAATATACGAGATCGTGCGAGATTAGAAAAACGTTTTATGTACTCACATATCCAAATAACGTCACAGCTTATAGTAAAGGTGACTTTAATTTCACAATCATCCGGATCAGGTCTCAAATCAACCACAGGGAAATCAGGCCACTCGGACTCAGATAATTTCAAAAAATCGGGACCACAAAACCACGGGTGATCAGGTGTAAAATCAGATGCATTCATACCACGGCTACAGAAATCAGCGGGGTTCACAGCAGTAGGTACGTAGCGCCACTGCCGGGGCTCAGCGGTATCCAATATCTCACCAATACGGTGGGCGACAAATGGCATAAACCGGCAGTTTTGCGAAAATACCCAACGCAAACAAGTTACTGAATCCACCCAAAAATATACATCATTAAACTCAATTGTTAGTTCATTTTGTACAAGTCCAGACAGGCGGACGGAAGTTATAGCGCCTTGAAGCTCAAGTCTGGGGATGGACAATTGTTTCACAGGCGCCACACGGGATTTAGACATAGTAAACGAGACACTGATGTCTCCACAACTATACACAGTACGAATGTAGGCCACATCACCAAAACCAAGTTCAGAAGCATCTGAAAATAAATGAAGTTGAGTGCTGGAATTAAAGGTATTATCATTAAATAAACAACGAGGGATCGACACTTGATCAATATTGGGCAAGTATTTGAGCCATGACTGCCAACGGAGAACTAAATTATCAGGCAATTTGGTATCCCAAGATGTAACTTGCCTCCATATATCCTGAAGGAGCACCTTGGCAACCAATACAACCGGGGAGATAAGCCCCAGTGGGTCAAATAGCGAGGCAACTTTAGCAAGCACAATCCGCCTGCTAGGGGGCGCATCAGAATCTGAAATTTTGCACTCAAAGACAAAACAAACACTCGAACAGTTCCACTG